>CAJUYH010001278.1:0-24734 GCA_910591685.1 Galerucella tenella | reverse complement strand
ATATTTATTTAAGGTCTAGGCCAAACAATAGCTATTGGAATTTCATTCGAGTAGATCACACTACGTATGGAAATCGATGGATTTTTGTGTACCCAAAAATCATCCCACTTAAAAGTTAATATTCTTTCGATTTACTAAATTTTCTTTTTGAGTCAATATATCCAATACAATCAACTACGTTCCTTTAGTGTGCTTTTGGTTCAATTTGTCAGAAAAAAGTGACCCCATTTGATGTTTTTAAAAGAACACTAATGACATCTCTTCATATTCTGCTGAGAATGCAAAATAAATATGCCTAAACTTTCGAATGCCAAGGAGTTTATAAATATTTCTCTGAATTTGTTCAGAACGAAATACGGTTGGGCCTATACTCGATCATTCTATACAAAAAAATATACAGTGTGGAAACCACTTATGGAATAAAATTCTTTGTCATTATGAAAAATGCCGAGACACGTCAACTTTTGAATTGAGTTGTGCGTTATGTAAACATAAATGTAAATGTACAGGGCGATTCACGCAAGTATGCCATAGTCGGTGTTGTTTTTTTAATGAAACACCCTGTATATTTGCAAATTTTTGAAATCCTCTTAATAAACCGATTCCAACAAACTAAATAATGTATGGTCAATTATGGATTATACAGGGTGAAATTTTTATTTTTACAGTTATTAAACACATACATAAAATACCTTAAAATAAATGCTCAAAATGTTCTCCACCTAGTTGTTGGAAATAGCACAGTCTCCTATAGAACTCCTCCTTAACTTTGTTTAAAGTTTGAGGTGAAATATTCCGTATTTCTGTAGTTATCCTGTCTTTGAGGTCTACAATGCTAGTTGGTTGTGTTGCATATACTTTGTTCTTGAGATAACCCCACAGCAAAAAGTCTAACGGCGTAAGGTCTGGTGATCTAGCTGGCCACTCAATAGTACCTCTTTGTCCAATCCATCCATTGGGGAAGATTTCATCTAAATAAGTTCTTACCATTAAAGCATAATGGGGTGTTGCCCCGTCTTGCTGGAATCAAACATTTTTATTCGGTAAGCTAGGATCTATTGCGTTGGGATATAAGTTTGCCAACGCGGGAACAACTTCATCTCTAAGCATATTTAAATATTTTCCAGCTGCCAAATTTCCATCTATAAATATAACTAACCAATAATATGGTCGCCTATGATATTGGCCCAAACCTTCACCTTTTGACGGTACTGAGTATGTATCTCACGCATCCAATTAGGATTCTCTGCTGACCAATATCTACAGTTCTGTCGGCTTACCTCTCCATTCAATGTGAATGTTGATTCGTCAGAAAAAAGAATGGTACCAAGAGCTATCTCATATCTGTTCAGCTTATTCATCAATCTTTCGCAGAAATCCATTCTACGATCTGGATTGTCTTCTGTTAACTCCTGCACAAAAGTTAATTTGTAGGAATGAAGTTTTTCTCATTTTAGACACAGTACTTTGTGAAATATTAGTCAATTCGGGATACCAGTGATTAAATAAGTTTGCCACTTCAACTTGACTTCTGCAGTTATCCCCGTACCCGATCATCATTAAAATCTCAATTTGGTGAGTCTCAGTTAAATATTTCATTGTTATGCCGACAAGGAAAGAGTTTTTGACAAAGATTTCACTTTTTCAGTATAAACTGTCAACACATCAACAACTGACAGAATAGAAAACAACCCACATTATTTACCGATTTTGTTTAATTATTGGCGTTTTTAGACAATTTTTAGGTATTTATGATAAAATTCATTGGCGTAGCAGGTTTTTGTTTAATATACAAATACGTCTAATAATTAGTTGGTTTAGATTTTTGATAAATCCATATTCAGCTGATTTAAAAAAGTACCAATATTTCAAGTGTAATAAATTATTAATTTTAAAATTCCACCCTGCATAATTCATAATTGACCATACATTATTTAGTTTTTTGGAATCGGTTCATTGAGAGGATTTCAAAAATATGCAAATATACAGGGTGATTCATTAAAAAAAACAACACCGACTATGGCGTACTTGCGAGAATCACCCTGTACATTTACATTTATGTTTACATAATGCACAACTCAATTCAAAAGTTAACGTGTCTCGACAATTTTCATAATTTTCTAAAATAATGACATAAAGAATTTTATTCCATAAGTGGTTTCCACACTGTATAAAAACTCCTAACAGGAAAAAATTCCTTGAATGTTTTCTACCATACAATGAATACAATAGGTTCATTTAAATATTTCCGCGATAGAGACTTTAAAATCATAATTCAAAGTATAATTTATTTATGGGCAATGTGAGAGTCTACGCCGGGGAAATGATTTTCGTACAAGTGTACGCAGTTTAGATAGACTTATTATGGATAAATTTTGAAAACGACAGCTTGATAGTGACATAAAGAGAAATAATGTTTCCATTTACTTTTCACGATACTCACACTTACTAGTTGGTGAAAATAAAAATTCAAAAATACCTGCACATATCTATATATACCAAGAATAATATCGCAGCTAATACCTGTAGCAACACATTTTTCGTCTGAAGGAAATTTTCATACTTTTAACAGAACTGGAAACTGACCTGTAGGTATCTGAGAGGGAACTGCAGACACGTGCAAAAACAGGAACACAGCAAACTCCTGGTCAAAAAACCCTAGGAGAAGCTGACTTACGAATTATTAAACCTCAACAGGGGCCAGATAAGGACAGTGAAGAGTTTACTCACTGTTAGCTGTACCCTAAGGAAGCACATGAATACAATCGACATGTGAGGAACCTACTTGTTGGTTGTGCATGGTAAAGGAGAAATCAGCCTTTCTCACTATCTTTGACTGTGCAGCATTATCTCATTCGAGATATCGACTCCTAGGACTGGAGCATCGATGGGAGGGTTTCTCCAAGAACAAAGTGAGAAGACTGTTGAGCCTGGTTTCTTCATGAAAACGGTACAACTAAATGCACAGAAAGCCTAAGGGCTGAGGTGACGAGGACTTTAAGCCTCTGACCGGTGGTGTCGAATCAATCAATCAAACAAGATGGATGCTTTGTCCCATTCACAGTCCTCTAAGAAAAATAGTTTTTCTCCGATTGACAGAAAATATTGAATTTACAGATACATGACACATAACCTAATCGTAAAGCGAAGTATTACTTTTCCTATCTAGGCAACAAAGTAAGGACTTTCCTGTCTAGGCCGCAAAAGTGAAACGATAATTTTGCAGTTAACATTTCCAATTGAAATAATTACGTATTCGCATTATCACATATAATTATATACAAACAATTGGTTATCTCTTTTGCTGGTTAAATTTTCCCATTATTATAAGGACGATGGTAAACTAGACTCACTGAAATGATAACTCGCTGACTTCACACATATCACAACTAATTTATCATAATTATCTTTATATTTCTCATTGTATTTTTTTCTTTTAGCGTGAGAAGTGACCTCCCCAATGTAAAAACCTTCAAATGTTACCATTTTCACATCGTTGAAAAAAAATCACTCAAACGTCTTTGGTTAAATTTGAACATGGACTGGAACGACACTGCCGAGGAACTGTTCAGCTACAATTCCACTTTTGTCGGAAATACAACTGCAGCAGCAACTATCTCAGACCTGCCTCAAACTACAATGGGTACTCCTAGCGGAAGTTGGACGCCTTGGTATGAAGCGGGCCGAATTCAAATTCCGTTGTACGCAATTATTTTCGCATTGGCTGTTACCGGAAATATCCTTGTCATTCTCACTTTGGTAAGTACTTTTTTCCATAGTGGATTGAGAACGTGAAATGCTTTTACTGAAAGATAATCTTGTAGACTATGAGCCCATGGGGAAAAAGTGTCGCGATTTGAAACAGCAGCAAACCCATTCAGAACGACAGTTTATCATGCCACCATCGGTTCCAGCACTATGGCGTACATTTTCTCTTGTGCAGAAAAGCGCAGTGGAAAACTGAACATTTCATATTTCACCTCCTGAAACCATAATATGAAACTGTACGCCGTTTGTTACATTTGATAGTAGAATCATAGGAGATCGGTCCAAACTCTATGGCATTCAAAAATAATCGTTTGGAAAATCTAGGGAAATTTTTAAAAACTTTCATTCCTCACCCCCGAAACCGTGATATGAAACTGTACGCTGTTTGTTACATTTGATAGTAGAACCATAGGAGATCGGTCCAGACATTGGTTTCTGTAGATTATACAACATATAATCTTTGATCAAAAGTATAAACGTAAAAGTGGAATTGAAAGCTTCGAAAAAAGCACTGCAAAATTTCCAGCATGTAGTTTTCTTCCTTCACGCAAGGAGTTGGAGCAACAGTATCGTAGATCGATCTACATCTCACTTATTTGGTGCCATTTCAACGTAAAAAACCCAACACAGTTAAGTCCCGTCAATTATGGGTGGAAAATTGAACAGAAACGGTAATGGACCTAATTGAAGCTGATAAGCTATTGGATGATAAGAAGTGTGATGACACATGTGATACCCAATCTGATATTCATGATCAAGGAAAAATATCCATATTGCCCATGATATATGTTGATAATAGTAATAAGATAAATATTTGTATATTTTTGCAGATAACGATGAAAATATAGATCCGGAATGTATAGATTTTAACATTACTTCCGATATGGAAAGCGATACCTCAGATGAAGAATAACTTTTTTTATTAAAATTACTTTGAATGATGAAATTGAAATTAAATTGTAAAATTGAAATTTTACATCTATATTGCGAACAAAATATCGAATAAATAAAGAATAAAAATGACAGATTATATTATTACTATCAGAAATAAATATAATTTAAATTATAAAATATGAATATAAAAGACTATAATACCTTTGTTCTTCGGTAAGTAATCGATTTTAAAATCAAGTCGGCTTAGCAGAACTTTCTTATGACCTCCCGCACAAATATTTTTGCACGACATGATTTAATAATTTCTTCATAAATAAAAAATGTATTGTAACAAATGCCAATTATTTTTACATGGGATTTCCCGCGTGAAAATAATCAAATGCTAAAACTAACAGTTGTAGGTAGTACATTTTTAGAAAATTTTGTTTTTTGACTATCCACACTATTATTTTTGTACGACATTATTTTATTAAATTATTTTATTCTAAAAGGAACCTATTGCACTAGATGACGTACAGTTTCGGATGACCTTTTTTGAATAGGAAAATCTCGAAAAAGAAACAATTTCCCACGGCTTTTCAAACAACTTTTTTTGTACGGCACTTCTGTCGAATCTTTATTTATATGTTGTATAATCTACAGAAACCAATGACGTAGAGTTTGGAATCACCTTTTTATGGAGTAGAAAATAAGAGTTTTTAAAAAATTTCCTAGATTATCCGAACGATTATTTTTGAATGCCATAGAGTCAGGACCGATCTCCTATGGTTCTGCTATCAAATGTAACAAACGGCGTACAGTTTCATATCACGGTTTCGGGGGGTGAAAAATGAAAGTTTTTAAAAAATTTCCTAGATTTTCCGAACGATTATTTCTGGAAGCCATATAGTCTGGACCGATCTTCTATGGTTCTACTATCAAATGTAACAAACGGCGTACAGTTTCATATCACGTTTTCGGGGGTGAAAAATGAAAGTTTTTAAAAAATTTCCTAGATTTTCCGAACGATTATTTTTGAACGTCATAGAGTCTGGACCGATCTCCTATGATTCTACTATCAAATGTAATAAAAGGCGTACAGTTTCATATCACGGTTTCAGGGGGTGAAAAATGAAATGTTCAGTTTCCACTGCGCTCTTCTTCACAAGAGAAAATGAACGCCATAGTGCTGGAGCCGATGGTGGCATGATAAACTATCTTTCTCAATGGGTTTGCTGCTGTTTCAAATCGCGACACTTTTTTCCCCATGGGCTCACAGTCTATTGCTCATTGTCAAAATTGTTCCAATGGAATTACACTTGTGCACAAAGATTTACATACACACATATTCTTGTAAGAAATTGAAAAATTATAACATATTATTGCAGATGAACATTACATCAACTATAATAATGCAGCATTATTAACTTCATGAGAAAAATCTGAAGAGTCGTCTTGTCCTAGGTTAATAATTAACGGTTCGATCTCTGTACTTTCGTCGATTAAGTCGTCAAGATCCCACATTTTCCCCTTCTCAGCTATAACATGTTTTATAGCGCTTTGCCAGTTTTCGGAAGTCACATTCGCCAATGAATCTATCAAAAGTTGCCGTACTTCTTAAAGTTTAAAAGTTTTGTTACTCCTGGCAACATAACCCTTGACTTGTGTCCATATTAGCCCATAGCTCACAATGGTAAGGGAATAAGCGATGTACAATAACCTCTATCTTTTGCCATCTGATCGATTACAAAGTTTTCAAACTTTGCCTTACGCTGTCTAACGATTTGCAAAAGTTCTATTTTCACCATTGTCTCATAGAAATTCAAGGCCTTACACTGCAACCACTCAGTTATCGCCCCTTTTTTTCCATGAACTTGTGGGAATGTTCTCTACTTATGGAGAATGATAGCTAGCGTTAACCATTACAATAACTGAATTCTGGGGAATGTATTCGATCATTTGTTGGGAATATTCCTCAAAAACGTCACCCGTCATTTCTTCGTGGTAGTCTTCTCTAGTTCTCTTTCTAGCTCTTGATAGATGTGGCAGGTTTTCGTCATTTTGGGAGGATTGCACAATCTTGTCCAAAGTTGTTATTTCTTTTGCGAAATACATACCATGCATGGCTTCTTCCCCGAGTAGGGTTCCGGCCATTTCTCTCACGTAAAAATCTATAAATCGTTCATTGTCCCACCCCTATAATATTGGCACACATCGTAATTATGTCGCGAACAGAACTTTTGGGGTTTTGGAGCACAAGAGCATCATGAACGTTCATGATTAATGTTTTTACCCGCAAAGAATATGCACATTCTCTAACTCGTTGAATAGGAATTGGAGAAAAACTTGAAATTGAAGCCATCTCAATTAGACGAATACTAACTACTCCAACAGGAGGCATGAGAACCACACCAACCAGAGCGATGGGGGTGATCCTTGGTCTCACTCCCAATATGGGCTCAGGATGTGGAATTTACTCCAGATCTCTGAATCTAAACATCAAATGGGCGATGGGCTGTAATGTCAGCGTTGCTTGAACAGAGCTCATTGCTATCTACATCGCCGCAAAAAAGATTACCAAAAAAAAACACCACAGGTAATAAAATTCACATCCTTACGGATAGTAGACAAGCACTACTAGCCCTGAACAGACCACGTATCACATCAGGCCTAGTACTGGAGTGTCACCTGTCCCTGATCGAAGCCTGTAGCAACAACGAAGTCACTCTAGGTTGGATCAAGGGGCACAGTAAATCGAAAGGTTACCACATTACCGACTCACTAGTCAGGAAAGCAGCCTCCCAAAAACTCTTGGGACCTGGCACTTTCATTGGTCAGTCGGCGTCGGCTATGATTGACCTAATAAAGGAACACTCCCTTGATAAGTTTAAGGGTAGATGGGACGATGCAGAAGGTTGCGGGCTTGCCAAGGAACTGCTGCAGTATCCGGACAGCAAAGTAGCCAAAAAATACGTGACTATGAACAGACAGAACCTTCGTACAGCCACGGGTATTCTGACCGGTCACTGCCACCTACGAAAACACCTCTACAGACTGGGTCTGTCTGACACTTCACTCTGTAGAGGATGTGAACAGGAAGATGAGACTGTCGAACACATTCTTTGTGAATGTCCGACACTCTCCCAATTTAGGTTTTCCGTATTCGGCGAGTACAGGCTAACACAAGCCAGCATGAGGGAGCTGACTTCCGGCGATGTTATCGCCTACTTCAAACAAGTAGACTGGATGACGAGCCAGAAGGAAGTCTAAGCCTCGGAATGATGCACAATGGGCCAATTGTGGCCTAAGTGCTGTGGGGGTCACCCACCCTTCAAATTCTTACAGATACAAATACAGATACTTTGAATTTTATTCTATACAAGTAGGTACTTAGATTTAAATATTCACATGAAATTGGGTTGTGTCTGTATAGGTTACGGGTCAGGTATAATAGTTCCGTCGCGGCCATGGTTTACAACTATTTTATGGTCCGAACCCCCGATCCGTGCCATCAACTCCATTGGGACAGACTTTAATTCATTTATATATCACATGCATTGGATAGCCGTTGGATGTGGATTCGTTTAATTATATTAATTTTTCTAACAAAATTATATTTGTTCATATTAACTGAAAATGCTCTTTGTATCATTGATTTTATGCTGCTATTGTAAATTACTTGAAAATATTGGAGTTATATGGCATAGTCACATCAGTATGTGTTGGTTTTAAGTGAATTTAACATCATGTCTTGCTCTCATTCAGTGACGATAACCTACAAGCTTATTGTTCACACAACAATTCGTATAATTTAATTAATATTAAGCTTTTGATGGAATATCATAAAGTTCATTTACCAACAGCATCATAAAGTTCAACTGCATCTAGTTTGAATTAAGTAATTAGGATTTTAGGATTAAAGTTTTCGGTTGCTACGAGACCACAAGTCAACATAGACTAGTTTAATATAATCTCTAGGAAGATTTACGTATTATGCACTTATATAGAGTTGCACTGATTTTATTTTGCAGAGTCGATAGGAACTAAAAAGTAATGAAATCGATTGTTGGTATTTTCAAATTAACAATATCAAGAACGGCTTAAAATAATGTGTGGAAATACTTAAAAGCTCCCAATTTTTTTAGTACCATCTACAGTGGTATGTATGTATGTATATATGTATTTTGGGGTAACATTCACTGAGACCTAAAAGATCTATTGTGCCCACTTACTTCTACTCATTTCTGAGGAGAGTCTCAGAAACTAGTAAGTAGTTCCTTCAGTCCTATTTCCCGGAGGAATTTTAGGATGTCTGCAGGCTTCAACTTAGGCCAATGTTCCTCTCCTATCCAGTAATCTCCCAGGTGCTGTGCTCTAGGATTCTGAAGTGCTGTGCAGTTGGAAAGTATGTGGATGGAAATTTCTTCTTCCATGCCACAAAATCTGCATTCTTCTTCCTATACTATTTTGAGCTTTTTCAGGCGACAATGTCCCGCTAGGATCCCTGTTAAAACTCTTAGCGCAGTTTTACTTTGACTTATGCATTCATTTGATCTCAACAGGTTGTAGTCACCCAGAAAAGTCTTTGATTGTATAAGCCCTACTAGATCCTTCCAATGGTCAGATCTTCTCTTTTTTTCGGCTTCACTTATTTCTTCCAATATTACATTGGGGCTGATTCCGCAATAGGGTTCAGGCCCACAGAAAGATATTTCAGTCCCCCTCTTTGCTATTTCATCTGCTATTTCATTTCCTTCTATTCCAGTGTGTCCTGGAATCCATAGTAAGGTGACCATATTGTTCTCGCCTAGTTCATTGAGTTTCTCTAGTCATTCCCACACCATTTTGGAACTGATTACACAAGAGCTCAGTGCTTTAATGGCTGCTTGACTATCCGACATTATGATAATCCTTTGTCTTCTGTATCCTTTATCAATATTGAACTGGGCGCACTTTCTTATGGCGTGGATATCCGCTTGAAAGATACTTGGGGTTTTCCCAAGCTTTCAGAGTGTTTGGTTCCTGGCCCGAACACTCCTATCCCAGTTCCTTCTATTGCTTTTGAGCCGTCTGTGTACCATTGAATGGCATTCTTTCCAAGTCTGGTAATGGTATTTGGATCCCATTCCTTCTTGCTGCTTAATTCCGTAACGAATTCTTTTGAAAAGTTATATTTTCTCATCATACCGTCTTGTGGCATGTACCAGGTTGTCTGATTCCTAAGAAGTGAGGAAGTGGTTTTTTTTAATAATTTCCTCTCTACTTAGTCTGTATCTTGTTCTTTCTGGGGTGAGGTTGAGAATCACTTCCATGGCTGCCGTTGGGCATGTTTTCATTACTCCTGTAATGCATATACAGGCTAGTCTTTGAATATTGGAGAAGTTTTCTTTCGTCGTCAATAGGCTAGTTCTACGTTCTACTATACTCCACGCAATGGCTCCATAAGTGATGATTGGTCTCCCTATGGCAGTGTACATCCAGATTAGGATTTTTGAGTTACAACCCCAGTTTCTTCCTGCTAGATTTCTGCACACCATTAGAGCCATTAAACCTAGATACTTGACTTCTTGTCTTCATTCAATCTCGTTCCCATCAAGTTTTATGGTTTTGAGGTTGAGTTTTCTTTTCTTAGTGAAGGCTATCAAGATGGTTTTAGTGGGGTTGATGCTAAGTCACACTTGCCTACACCAGCTATTTGTAAAGTTAGAAACCAAATTGTTATTGATTGACGTTAAGCGCCAATAAAACCATAAAAAGTCCAATGACGTTAAAAAAAATGATGTTGAATAATAAAAAAAATTGAAAGTGAATAATGCAGGTTCTTGCCTAACTAACCAATAAATTTGAAGGTAACCTTAGCCAGTTCGCAGGGCCTTGTTACCTTATTAATATAAAGAAAAGAATTTACTCAAGCAAAACTAGTGAAAAAAATAGAAAAAGTAATTTTAGGGTAAATTTAATGGTCAGTTAACTTTTATCTGTTTAAAAAGAAAAGAACTTCAAGTTTCTGCATCGTAAATAAAACTAACTGAGTAAAAAAATGTATATAATTACAGTATTGAAATTACAAAAATTATGGGTTAGTAGCAAATACAACAAAAAAATACCTAGCACAATATACATATGTTTATGAAGATGAAGCCCAACTTTATACTTTACATATTTAAACTTTGAAAAATCTCTTTGTGAACATTCGTCATCCAAAGGCCTGTTGTACTCCAAGGAACTGTAGCCTTAGGAAATTTCATTCCAGGAAACTGTAGCGTCGGGAAATTGTATCCCAGGAAATTTTATGCAGGAAATTTTTCAAGGGACTTGTTTGTCACCAAGGAACTTGTATCTCAGGAACTGTTAATCCCCCGAACTGTGCAGTAATCCACATTCTTGAGGTAAAACGGCATCTTTTGTTTTTAAAGAGGTAGAAAAAATGTAATCAATGGATTACTGCACAGTTCCAAACTTGCTATGTCAACAGACGATGAGAGAAGCACTGCCGGTACCTTTCTCATCCTTATTTAAAGACCATTCGAAATTTTAAATTTCGCGGTAAAATACCTCTAGAATATTGATTTTTGGTCTACTAGTTTATTCCACCACAAATCACAAAAGTGAAATAGTTTATTAAATATTTGAATGAAATAATTTTAGGAGCTATATATACTATTCCACCAAAAATCAAAATTCTGAAGTCATTATTGCACATTTTTATTATCTGAAATGTTAACCAACAAAGTTAACGTTTCAAGTTCAGACCCTTTTGTACAATATCACAAAGGGTTTTTTGGAATTTCCCCCTGGCTGTTATGACAATATCGTCGGCATATCCTTGGCAGGATACTCCGGGATCCGTCAAACCACACAGGAGTTCGTCAACCGTCAGACTCCACATTAATGGGGATGCTACTCCTTCCTGGGGGCATCCTCTGGTAGTGCAGATGGAGACAATGTCTTTGCTCGTCCTCGTCTCTGCTACTCTTGTGGTGAGCAGTTCCGACATCCATTTGGATGTTGTGCTGTCTACACCTCTTCTGTTTAATGCTCTTTTGACAGCCTCATGTGGAGTATTGTTAAAAGCTCTTTCTATGTCCAGAAATGCACATACTACAGTTTCTTGGTTGTCTAGAGCACCTCGGATATCCTCCGTCAGTTGTACCAGTGCAGACTCAGTAGATCTGCCTGCCCAGTAAGCATGCTGACATGGGTGGTAGTCTCTCTAGGATTTCCGTTCTAATATGGTTATTAATCGCCTTTTCCATCGTTTTGAATACAAACGATGTTAGACTAATCGGTCTGAAGGATTAGGGGTTTGTTGTGTCCCTTTTTCCAGTTTTTGGAATGAAGGAATGAAGGGCCCTTCTCCATGCTTCAGGTATATAACCCAGTTATAAGCTGCTTTGACTAATTCTAACCAGATGCGTTAGAACTTCGTCTTGTCCTTTCTGGAGCAATGCTGGGAAAATTCCATCTGCTCCTGGTGCCTTGAAAGGTGAAAAGGTGTTAATGGCCCATTTCAACCTATCGTTACTACAAATGGGTTTGGTCATTGTAATTCTTTTTCTCGAAGGCCTATTGTGAACTTTGAGAGGATTATCTCCCCTATTTGGGGTACTCCCTGGAAAATGAGTTTCTAGTAAGAGTATTCTACAGTGGTATAGAGTGATAGCGATCCGCTGGTTGGAGATTTACCGTTTTAAGAGTCAAGCGCTCGTTGAATGTCGAATGATACATGACCAACTTGGTCCCTTTTCCTCTCTACTCTTTTGCCAGCAGGCTATAGACTGTTTTCAGTTGGTGACCGGAGCAAGTACTATTATCAAAAATTATTAGGTTCTGAATTTGCTTTAGGTGAAATTACGTGGGAAAAATTTATTCAAAATTAAATTTATTTGTATGTTCACGTTTTTTATCACGATGCGTAGACAAGTTGCTGAATTCTCCACACCTTCTGATCTTCACTTACATTCCTGTGGAATTCATAACAATACAGAATCCTAATGCTTAAGACCTGGCTGTTTAGACAATAGGAGATGAAGTTTTTAAAATTCCCTTCTTCCTTTCTTTTGTTATTTGCGCAACTGATGCTTATCACCGACGCCGCAAGCACTCTACCCCTATTTCCTCGGTTTTTCGTCTTCTCCAAAAGACGGCATAACTACTTATATTACACCTCGTGCTCATTAGGTTGGTATGATAGCGACAATTTGTGATATGCTACTCACCCTAGTAGCCCAAAGTGCACCTTAGAAGTCTAAAGTGTTTTGCTACAGGCTGCACGGGCTCTACGACGGTATTTTCTCATTGGTCACCGATCCAAGTACTAACCGTGCTCGACACTACTTCACCGTCATTATGCTGGGTCGACGCTCATTTTTAAAAGTACTTTCTATATATTTTCGTAAGATCTCACATTCTTATCTCATGTTCAAGTATTTATATCTCCAATCTCTGGCTTTCCGCCCCCACACAAACTCTTATTCTGAATAGACTTATTTTGTATCTTCCAGAACCTAAGTTAGGTCCTGCTCTGTTATTTCATGGACTAGGTCATAAAACTCAATACTTAGGAAGTTATCATTTTGATAAACTGCACCATAAATATCTTTGAGCGTCCGTTACTTTCATGTGCATATCAAATATCTATATGTATATAAATTTCCATGATATTATTTAGCATTATACCAGATAAGTAAACCTCGTTGCGTACTATACTATGCTTCACACGGAAGGGAAACTGGACGATAAAGTATATTCGAGACTAAAATTGAATTAAAATAAGCGCCGAAATTTTTCCCTTTCAATTTTATTCAACCACGGGTGCTTTGGTAACTGATTAACGGGTTCGTGATCAAATTAACGACGCGTTTAAAAATTATGGTTACAGTGTGTTTTGAAACTATATAATGTTGATCAAGCTTTTATAATGGTAGATTTTAATTCAAAGTGACAATTTATAGTATATTATTAAACGAGCAATTTATGATAGCCATAATTCACGATGGGTGACGTTTGCGTCACCCAAGTGAACTATGGCCATAAATTGCGAGTAGAATACTATATTTTGTCCACGACACTTAATTTATTCATTAATAAATAAAAGTCAGTAGTGATTTGGCATATTACTAACCTCAAAATGTTGTGGCAGCTACTTCAAATAATTTGACATATATAGAGATGGGCGATACTGTAGAAAGTATCAATACAACGTACCGTTATAAATATATTGTTTTAAAATACTTAATATTAGAAAATATCGTTATGAAAAGTATCAATACTAAAAATTACAATATTTTATAGATACGATATGTCAGAAACAAAATATTGACTTATTATTAGGTGGTCGTGGACAAAATTATATTATGTTATGGTAAGAGTAGATATTGCGGCAAAGTACACAATTTCCGGTAAATGTGCACATTTGCCTCCTCGTTTGGGTAATGTGCATTCAACTAACATTTACAATTTTAAAGAAGTGAAATTTACATTGAATTCACAATGACCATCTCGTAAATGTGAGTGAATGTGAGAAAAAGAGAAAGGGGATATAATCATTGAATTCACCCTTTCCCGCCTTGATTAACTTTATATGCGCGTTACAAAGTATTGAATGCATTCACACTTCCCATTTTTTTAAAATATCCAATACTTTGTAACACGCATATAAAGTGATTCAAGAAGGGGAACGGCTAGTCCATTGATTATATTCCCTTCCCCTTCTTGAATAACCTAGTGCGATCAACATTTCTTTTCTGAAATCAAACTTAAAAAACAATAAGAGAAAGAAGTATATTTACTATGCATATTTTTTTACTGCTGCAAACATTTTTTAATTATTTATCTAATCCAATTATCATATTCCCTTCCCCTTCTTGAATAACCCAGTGCGACCAACATTTCTTCTTTGAAATCAAACTTGAAAAACAATAAGAGAAAGTAGTATATTTACTATGCATATTTTTTTACTGCTACAACATTTTTAATTTATTTGTGTTTCAACTTTTCTTGAAACATGAAGGCAAGAGTACAGATTTGCCGAGAAATGTACATATACTTTATATTCGGTTCACATATACCTAACTTTTTGGGAAATGTGCACATTTTACGGTAAAAGTGTACATTTCCCAATAGTGTTTAGTGTTTAGTGTTTAGGTATGTTACATGTTACGGTAAATGTTACCGTAACATGTAACATACCTAAACAAAATCCCATAATATACTGAAAGTTAACGTATACAATTTCGAATTAACATCCACCCATACAACGCATCTGTAGGTTAAAGTAGAATTTATGTCAAGGTCACAGAGACAACTGCAACCTATAAAAGCGACCCTGAACAACCCAAATTCACCCGAAATACAAATCTCCTGTGAGTGAATATATAAGCTTGATACATTTTTTTCATTATGTTCAATTTTCGTGGACTGATTGTGGTTCACACTTATTCAAACTTCATCAAAATTCTATTATGTTGCCACAACAATATTCACATTTTCATAAACCCATTTTTTTCAACTAAAATATACACCTAACGCGACTGCTTTTGTGGAGTTTTTTTTCCAAACTATAACCCAAGCCATATCATTTATTACTTAAACGGGGAGATTATCCTGGCATGGAGATATTCTACATATTTTTATAAGTACTCAATATAACCAACTTCTTTCGACACTTTATCCTTAAGTGACTATTCTCACTACTTCATTTGCGATTGTTGTCGTTTCAATATGCCGAAATGCCATTACTTGAAATTTTTTCAAAAAACAGTTATGACCGAAATAGCAGTTTCGTGCTTGATAAGTTCAAGGGATAAAATTTAATTCATTTCTCCAACAGTTATATTTGATAGCAAGAATCAAGGCGCAAAAAGCAAAAACAGAGTAACAAAAAGTACAACGACTACTTGGGAAAAACGGTTTTGTTTTTTTCCTTCTGGGAGTCGTTCTCATGCCTGAAGCTCCCTGCCTCTACCTCCGTATTTAGTCCACTCAATCAGTTATCCCCGTAACTTCGAGTAGACTCACTGACCTACTGGATGTGTGTCATATGTTTTAGTTAACACATTGGCCTCTCCGGAAATTGTTATAGTATGGCCGATCCCAAGAAAAACCTCATGAAAACAAAGACCACGCGTGATCTACTCTGTTGGCTGCGTATTGGATGACAGGCATTGAAATGTCAGAAGTAGGGGAACAAAACAGTCCCCGTTCAATGCATATAAACAAAGACCAAGAGCGATCTATTCTGTCGGCTGCGTATTGGACGACTTGCATTGAACTAAGCCCTGTTTAGCGGCTCCACCACCCATACTAATCTTACTTCAATATGGTCTGTTCATGGAATTCCTCTACCAGTCCAGATGTTATTTTGCACCTATTTAAAGTGGCAAGGACTGTTTTTGACGGTGGTAGACTTTTTTCGGGGATCATTTATCCATTCCACTCTACTGCTGATCATAATTACGTATTTTGCAACATCAAGGAGAGAGCATGAAACAGGGAACAAATCCACGACAATGTCAAATTCCTTGACCAATCATTGAAGGCAACACAATGTTATATGCACTGGTTTTATGTAGTCTATTCCTACATTTATCTGTTCACACATCATCTCCCGAAATTGATCATTTCGAGAGAGCGTGCGTGTGCACTCTACTATGAGCTCCGACTTCTTAGTGAATAGACTTCCTGGATATTTTGTAGTATAACCGTCAAATCGAATGTTAGTTGATAATAAGAATAAATAATTCTTGATAAAGACAGATTGTTCTGTAATCTATCATGCAAATCATGGAGACTATCCGGTTAGCAGCATTTTCTGAGAATCTGATAATTATCCTCACATTGACAACACTGATGCAGCCACTAAAATTGAAAAAATGATTCGGTCATCTTATTTTGATTATGTGCAATAAATTATCATTTGCTACTGATTGGCTGGTTAAGATGACTTTTCACATATTTTCCGTGGCTCTCATTTGCTTCTGTTCATTGTCGAAAAGCCAGTTTTCAGCTTAGTCCAACATCTCATTATTGGGTAGCTGTCACTAGGAATTACATTGGCTATATATTTTTTTCGGAATCATGTACAATAAATTAACATTTGCTACTGATTGGCTGCTTTAGATGACTTTTCTTCCAGTTCACATATTTTCCGTGGCTTCTGTTGACTGTTCATTGTCGAGAAGCCAGTTTTCAGCTTTGAAGTCCTACATATCATTATTGGGTAGCTGTCACTAGAAATAACATTAGTTATTTATGTTTTTTTTGGAATTTAACTATTTTTAACACCTCTGACCACAACGTTCTTCAATAACTCATGGGGAGAGAAAAAATAAAACCAGATAACCCACATTGGAAATATCATCAACTTTTTTTCATAACGACGCACACATTGGAAAGTTAATCCTATGATTTACTGTTGTTTTTTTTTGATATTTTTAATCCGATTATTTGGCAAAAACCAACAAAGCTTTACCATTATGTGTATCGATGATTCGAAAAAGCACTTTTTCCGTTCAAGGAAAATCTGATTTAAAAATTCAATTCAATAGGCATGACGACAGTATCAAAAAATCGTGGATATAATGGCTTTAGTGGAAAGTTCATATTGAAAAAATTCAAAACACTGCTTTAGTTTTATTTGAAAAATTCAGATTATTAAGATTTTCAATTGAATGGAACAGTAAAATACTGCAGTCGGCCATTTTTACTGAAACACCAATCACAGCGCATGACGTCACGCTTAGGTAAACTCCGCTGTCAGTCAATACTCAATACACTCATGCTCTGTGTTTTGTTGATGTGAATACTACTAATTACGCAAATAGCTTAAATTTGCCCAGGATTTATGTAATGATGTTGGGCGATATAACTTAGATATAATCAAACTAGTTTTAAGCTCATGCGAGTTTATTTAACTTTCATAGGTTGGCATATAAATTTACAGAGCATGCATCCTGGTTTCATACTGTGTTACTGACCCCATCACATGATACTGCATATAATTTTCCATACCATCTGCATTATGCAAAAAAAAGTAAACGATTAAAATTGATAATAAGAATTATAGACAGGACCAAAACAAACATAACCTCAATCACAAAACAGTCTAACCTATAGAAGTGAAAGTTTATAGGACTACCTTGAATACAAAAATGAGGTTTCAAACCCATCCACCTGAAGCGCTAGTTGCAATTGAGTTGTCGAAACAAGCCTGGCAGCTAAGGCCTTTAGCACGAAAAGAAGGAAAGATTTTAAAACTCATCAGAGCTGTCATATAGTTGTTGTCTTTTATAGATTGTTCCCTTTTGCCATTTGCTGCTGTTATTTGTGTTTTAATTAGGTACTGTAAGTCTTATCAAGTGTGATAATTCATAATATTTATAATGGTTGATGTGAAGTGTTGTGTTCCTGGGTGTACAGACATTACATCAAAACGACATAGGCTTCCCAAACAAGACCTTTTGTTGTTGAATGAATGGCTTGTCTTTATTCGCAATCAAAAACTAAATGAATTAAGCGCTGAACAGATTTATAAAGTTTGCAACAGATATTTTGAACCACAATATATTGTTATTGGGACCAAAAAGGGCCTCACTCGCAAAGCTGTTCCTGCAATCCTTTCAGGATTGATCCAAAAATGTGATGGGAAATACGTATTATTATCACTCTTAGGCATTACTTAGAACGTGGTAAAATGTAAATTGCATTTAGGAATTCCTAAATTCGTTTTAGGAATTACCTGACTAGGAAATGGTTAGTGAAATCGGGCATTAGTCATTCAAAAAACCATCTTCCTTTAAAAAAAATGCACTATGAAATAGTTCTGAACCCATCCACTGCGATCGCTGAAATTCTTCTTCCCTTAGTCTGTTTTTCGGCCTCAGCTGCCTTGCCTATTTCGTCAACTCAATTGCAACTAGCGCTTCAAGTGGATGGGTTTGACACCTCATTTTTTCATTCTAGGTAATCCTATTAGACTTTCACTTCTATAGGTTAGACTGTTTTGTGACCTCAATAAATTAGTTATTCCATAGCATCAATATTTCAACTATTTCACGTCAAACAAACGTTTTATGTTTGAGAAATAAAAATATAATATGATAACATACTCACATCAAAGTGGTCTTCACAGAAATAAAGTGGTGAATTCGTGACTACGTCGTTCTGGTTTCGCCTTGCCATCTTCAACCACTTATCTCTTATTATTTTCTTGTCTGTTCTTATTGATGTGTTTTTACACTGCGGTACTGCACACCACTTATAAACTTTGAAATTCCTTTTTATGACACGAATTAATTTAATGTTCTGTTTACTTTTTTCGCTACGCATAGACACAATGACATGTTTACCTAGGCGTGACGTCAGAGCCAACGCCATGACACCTGCGAGCTGTTTTCGCGCACTATTTAAAAAATATCAGCAAAATGGCTTCAAACTTCGTTAAACTCAAGTTTATTACCGTAATGGAGGTTTTTTCGTAAATAGTGAATGTCACGCCTATTCAATCTTTATCATTCATGGGAGAATGTAATTATAATACAAGAAGTATTACACCTATAATAGATAGCAATTCAGCTTGATTATTCACAGACAACAAACGACCTTAATTTAAGGATAATATTAATCAAATAGCTACATATAATTCAAGAAGCAGTGGTATCTACATCATTTAGTTTGAAATGTTTTCTCGTTTTGAAGGTAGACCGTATTCTTCCAAAGCATTATAATACATGGGATAGTCAAATAATAGATAAGCTACACATTCCTTTTCTTTCCCGTTTTAAGAATTCGAAGCTTCCTTAATTTCAGGAGCCTCCAAAAATCTTAAAACCATGAAGTAACATGATTTTTAGAGACTAGAAATAATCTGGTCACTGCTTGTCGGATAGACAAGCAACTGGTATGGGAATGCCTAGAGCATTCTTGCCTTATTACGGATTCCAGGACACGCTGGTATGAAAGGAAATAAAATAGCAGATGAACTTGCAGAGAGGGGAGTTAAAACACCCTTTTGGAGGGTATAAGCCCTTTTGAGGTATCAGCTCCACTGTAATATTGGAAGAAATAAGCAAATCCAAGAAAAGAGAAGATCTAACCATTGAAAAGATTCAGTAGGGCTTAGACAATCAAAAATACTTATAGGTGACTACAACAAGTTCAGAACGAATTAATGTCTGAGCCAGAGTAAAACTCCATGAAGAGTTTTAACAGGTGTCCCGTTAGGAAGAACCTGAAAGTCGTGAAGCAAGAAGAATGTAGATTCTGTGGTATGCAAGAAGAAACCTCCATCAACATAGTTGCGGATTGTAGAGCTTCTCAGAATCCTAAGGGCACAACACCTTGTACACTATTAGATAGGAGAGTTCTTACGCAAACTAAAGCCTACAGATATCCTGAAACTCCTTTTGGAAAAAGATCTAAAGAAGCTACCAATATACATACAATACAATAAGCTTTAAGCCTAGTTTATTTTTAAATCTCAATTTTTCCGCGTATTCCTTTCGACAAATTATTGAAGTCTTGGTCAAATAAATTAATTTTCGAATACTTTCCTGAGTTATTGATATTTTTTAATTTTTTAATAGAGATTTGGAAATTTTATAGCAAAAGCAGAATTATGGATGTTTATCTAAAAATGTTCGAAGTTAGTACGAGCACAAACGGAAACCCAAAAGTAAAAGTTGAAGTTAATTAAGTTATGAAAAAAGTAAAGCATTGGTTTTTCCGGAATTGTACATAATTAGGTTTGCGTTGTTCAAAATGTACATTTTACAAAACTTTCACTACCAGAAGTAATAAGCTTCTCATCTTATGTATGTTCCTTGTGGTGTATCCATTATTCTTTCCGTTAATTGGAACAAAATGAAGAGTATTATCCGCAATTCCAGTTGACATTTCAATGTTTATGAAGTTGAAGACTATATTTTTCAACAGTTTCTTTCAATATTAATCAAATTTTTCACTTAATCAACAGTCGTTGAATAATATTATCTACCTCATCCACAGCTACTTCTGCTTTATTAATAATACCTAATATACAAAACCATTAAGGTGAAAGTTTTTCATGGAGCTGTCAGTTACACTGCTTCTGGAATTAGCTCTTTGAACACCTCTTGCTTCACGAGGATTACTTAGAAATGTCTCAAGATTGAGGTACATACTCTCATTAATATCCATTAAATTTTACTTTGACACATCTTAAATTACTGCTCATGTTTATATGAACATATAGTAGTTAATTCACGTGAAACTGGTGAGACGATGGAAGATAATTAACCTAGAGGAATTGTTTTTGGAAAAAAGTATGAGAAATTATGGGGAGTGAGAATATTGAAACTTTAAAAATTCGCATTCCAATGCGCGTATCTGTTGCCAGGAGGATCCTAATTGTCTCCGAAGACCGGCAGGTAGATTTTTTTCATGTTGTCTCCGGAAAAGAGTCAAGCTATCTCGCGTTATTGACACGCAAATAGTGCAACCAAATATTTAAAAAATAACAAACTTTATCATTATAATCCCTAGTAGCAATTTAAATTCTATAAGGTTTGTATAAACAGCTACAAGATATGTCTTATGGGATACTTAAATTCTTAACGGTCTACAAAACAATTATACAACTGAAAAGGGCCCATTTTTATACAACTGTTTGGTTGTATAACATTTCTATTAAAAGTTTATCCAACTCTTATATTACTGTAAGGTAATCATTTATACAGCTACTGTAAAATGATTTAATAGTGTGTCATGTAGTCATATCTATAAAATGGGATAGAAGCGGCACTATGAAGGTCTTACAAAATGGTTGTATAATGCAATATATTTTTCTATAATGCTGTTATTTCGAGCACAATGGAAAAATTTTGTCATCTAGCAGTTCAGAACCAAATTATATTTCAACTTGAACGTGCATCATACATTTCATTTGTAGAAATGGAGATTTATCAAAACGACTTGGGCCGCTTGGGCGGACATCGATAGTAAAATTATAATTCCATTTGGATGGTTTAATAGCACTAATTTTGATGCGCCGCAAATTTTACTGATAGATTATACGTATATATTTGGCAAGAAAATGAAGCGCTTCAATTCTGGTTAAGTTTCAAGTAGATATTTGAAAATAATAATAAAAGAGAATATCCTAAAATACTTTTTTATGACTTTAATAGTTTATCACTTCATATGGATATTCTTTCACAATATAATCCTCTAAATAATGATAAAGTCACTTTTTTCAATATAGTTTCATGTTTTCAACTCAATTGCTCATAATGGCGGCAAAAGCGGTACAAGAATTGCATATTTAAACATGGCGATTTATAAAGCAGCCATTTTATCCCAAAGAAATGCCTTAAGCAATATTTTATTGTCAAATGGAACGGTATATGATAACTGTTTTATAACGAAGAATATTTAGGCACTATACAACTAAAAAGTGTTTTATAATTCAACGCAATTGATTGCTATACAATATTTATTATACAACATTATACAGCTTCAATAAGACAAGCTCAAGTAACTATTTAATAATGTTGTAGCTGTTAGTTATATAGTATATTATAGAACTCTTATACAATAGGTATAAAAGTCTCATAAAATGATATTTTTGATATCGTATAAACTGGCTTATAAGGTGTTATATCATTTTTAAAGAAATGATCGTATAAATGGCCTCGCCATGGCCTCGCCACGCTCGGCTATGAAACACCAGCCGCGGCATTAAATCTTGTGCTTTTATGCCTAGTAAAACAAATAACTATTGTCAGTCAATTTCTAGTCCCAAAATACCCCTCAAGACGAATTTATCTTTTATCGGCAATAAACAGTTGCTATTATAAGTTTTGTTCTATCACTTCTTATCTATCCATCTGTTCTTATCACTGGCCTCAATTTGAAATATGTACACTCACCGGCACGAAAAACGGGCACCCCTATAATTTTTATAAAAATACCTAAATTTTCTATTTTTTTATTGTCACCTTTGTCAGCGGTAGGCAGGCATTGGTACATGTTTTAAAATATGCTTTCTTCAAAAAATGTTTCCGGAAAGCTTTTATTTCAAGAAAATGATGCTTGTTAACATTATCACAAAGAAAAGAAATGTATTATTAGTCATACAATTATCAACATAAACACAGAAAACAACTTGAAAAACCAGTATTTATCACTTCTCTGTCTAAATAATACCTCGTATTACCTCCACGAGCCTGTATAACGGAAATCATTCATTTAGGCATACTGTTAATTAAGTTGAATACCCCATTCTGTGGAATAGCTTCCCATTCCTCTAAAAGAGCCATTCTGAGATGATCCAAGGTACGAGGAGCAGGTACCCGGCTTCGAATTATTCCACTTAGCATGTCCCAAATATGCTCGTCTTCAGTGTTCATGCGTGATAGGAAAAAATGATTTTCAATTGATTAGACTGTCTAAAACATGACGTATTTAATCGAAGAAACATTCATCAGTCGCATGAAAAATAACTCTTCCAAAACAAAAGTTTCTTATGAATTTTGTGAATGAAGTAGAATTTTATTGTCAAGACAATTTAAATTATATTTTCATGCATCGAGAGAGAACGTAATGATCATGTATCATCTTTTTGTCAAATGATTTATGGAGGGAAATATTAAATCCATCAAAGCGTACCTAACATGCGACAGACATGAATCTTGTGTAATTGAAACTAGAAAAATATGTAGCAAGAAAATCGTTTTGATTTTTTTGGCCTTTGTGGTTGTGATGGCATTTTTTGTGCTATTATCTCGAATGCTATCCAATAACCACAATAAAAAAAATGTATCCCAAAGAATAAAACTTAACAAACATATGATAATTTCTCAATGTTAGTAGTTAGTGGAGGACAAAATCATAGCGGGAAATCAATGCTTTTATTCTCACAAGGTCTTTATGTCGATTTGGAATTTCAACTTTTGAATGATTTAAATAGTTCACCATTTATGTTGTGACGTTTATACCAGTTTATACCATAAAAGGGAAGTAAGGTACATAAGGGTGACCTAAATATACTGGTATAGTCAAATGCAGTCAAATTCACTCATCAATGAAGACATACTCACCGTTTTTGTTTTCTTTTATTGCGTTTATCACGTTGACTGCCACGGCAATTTTTATAACTCCGGTCTAAAAAGCCATAATTTCATTTTATATTATTAAAAACTCTAATTATCTCACATAGTAATCATCAAAAAGCATGGAAAATGTATTTTTTTTTTTTAAAAAGGTCTTACGAATTATCTCGTAGTTGGTTATGTACTAGAAATATCTTCGCGGAAGCAAACTACGAGTTAATTCGTACACAGACACGTTTAGACCTGTCGCTTCGCTAAAGCTGAATCAGATATATGCGTCCATATTCGTCAGTAGTATATCAGGCTCATTCGCACTTGCCAGTGTACTCGGCCGAGTAAAAGGCGCGCGCCTACTAGCAGGACATTTCTTATGTGTAAACAGTCACTGGTGCTAGTGCACTGGCTTGCGAGTTCACTCGGACACAGCTCTACTTTTTCGTGCTAGTAAAGAGTGGGGGTTCCATAGCACCAGTGTACTGGCAAGTGTAAACATCTACTAGCACGTTTCTTGTTGACGTTTCGTAGGTAGTGTTGATGTAGAAATTTATAAAATGAGTGGACAACATAAGTGGAGTGAAAAAGAAACAATTAATTTTATAGAACTGACCCATACTTTATTTCTTCTACCATTTGGTTTCTGTTCACTCAATATATCCTCCATTATGTCTTCTAATTCATCAACTAAAACCGCTGTTAAGTTGTCTGTACAACACTTTATAACCTGATTACTCATATCACTAATTTGTTTTCAAATTAAATACCCTTGTATTGGAACTGCGATGGATCTAGATCTAGGAAGCCGCTACAATCAAAAAATATCAACTAAACTCGCATGCAAAAAAGCATGCCAGTAAACTAGCATGTGTGAATACGAAATGTCCTGCTAGTGATGCGCGCGCCTTTTACTCGGCCGAGTACACTGGCATGTGTGAATGAGCCTATATATTGTCGAGTGCTCCACATTTACGTCTTTCTTGAGTGTGTTGTTTTATAATTATTGTTATA
>CAJUYH010001277.1:21895-50575 GCA_910591685.1 Galerucella tenella | reverse complement strand
GAGGAAGTGACAGAGCATGCGCGCTATGGTGGGAAAAAAAGAAAAGAAAAAGAAAAAAAAAAGAAGCAGAAGAACTTCAATAGAGCTGCCGCATTTTTATTTTATTTTATTATTTGAGCATCCGACAAAACTGTCGGCACTTTTTGTGCATGCATAATTTCACACAAGGTTTGAGCCTTACATAATTGACACAGTGTACTTAATCTCGATGATATGTTCTGATAGAGAAAGAATTTTATCGTTGGTCGCCGAAGCGTGCGCATTTTCGGTTACCTAGATGGCGCAACACTCAGCTATTTTAGATCATAACGTCCACTTCAAAAGTTTGATACATCATTATCCGATCATTATTTATAAATTTTTTAATAGAATTTTCAGATAATATTGCATTGAATGGAATCATTAACCACATATCAAAATGACAATCAATATCTTTTAAACCAGAAAAAAAAATATATAATACGGTGATTGGTTGCGAATGGCCAGTTGAGCATCTCCTATGTTTCTCAATGGATACTCATCGATAGAAAAGATGAGACACACGCGCACTTGAATTGTGGTGTCTCGTTGCAGTGACAAATGTCGCGAGATTCCACGGGAGCCAGTGAGAGCGTCTGTTGCCGGGAAACAAGCCGCATAACATATATAAATGTGAGTCTGTGCATTTGTGTGTTACTGTTTGTATATATCTTATAGTAAAAGAAGAAGAAGACTGAGAAGAACAAGTGGAAAAAGAAGCAGATGAGAAAAGAAGAAAGACGAGCATTGATCTCGTTTGCAGAACCGCTGCAGCGTAAAAAGCCAAGTGGTTAAAGAGAGAATTCTCGTGGCACGCCATATTAGAAACGAGTTGGCGTCCAATACGGCGCCGCTTTTCCTTGACGGCTCTGCAACAACATTTTGTCTTTGTTTCTCTCAATTCTTTTTATTCTTACACCGCATCTTTTATCAGTCTCTAGGGGATATATAGAAAACGAATAAATACTCGATATAATCCACGTAAAATTCAAGCCATGCACTGTCGTTTTGAAGTCATTGAATTTGAAATTCAATACTTGTGGGCATTGGATACTGTTGAAAAACTCTCCCATAATCCATCGTGTCTGTTGTTGTGTTGTTTTTTTTTTTTTTTAGTCATCATAGAATCAGTCAATCCCTGGTGGATTAATTCCTGGAATATATTTCGAAACGGTAGCACATTATGCCAACTCTGTGTCGTGTTCAACTCATAGATAATTGTTCCGACGAATATATTCACAGTGGTTTTATACGAAAGGGTACTGGATCGTGCAGAGATACCTACGTATCATCAGAGGAAGAACGAAAGGGAGTGAAAGAAAGAGGAGAGGAAGGGGGGGGGGGGGCGCACGTGAAAAGAGACGACGACAGCGACGAGGACGAGAGCGTATCCCCAATGAATATTCATGAAAAATGTAGATGGTCGCCATTATATCACGAACGAGGAGATCAAGATGGCGGCGGATAGCACATCCGGCCCCCGTGGGAGAAGAATCCCCAAATGATATTTTCATTTCTTCTTCTTTTTTTTTTTATTCTTCATGATCATACCGGAATTCACCTACATTCATTTAACCAAATTATTACGTACAATTAATTTTTTACACCACCATCATAACAAAATCATTTAACTGCTCTATATTGACTTAATGGCCAAGGAGATCGCATGTATTGGATGTGCATATACATGGAATTGAGAATAGAGTTGTTCTTACACGTGTACTATTTCAGTGGTAGTGGAGGTGTGGGTGTGTGTGTGGTCATAAAATCATGGCGATTACATCGATTCGTATATATATATATAGGGACGGTGTGTACGGTTGGGCGACAATTTGGTATGCTAATCGATCAGTCGTCTTGCGGGACCCGGTGTGTCTAGTCCTTGGTCCAGTTATTCAAGTTCCTAAACTTAAAAAAAAAAAACGGAGTCCACATATTTTCAAGGTCAAGGATTTTGTTCGCAATTAAAAAAAAAAAGAGAAAAAAAAACATCAAGTTTTCTCTCTCAATTAATCATTAAGAGAATACAGTTATTCCCACCATACACCTACTTTTATCAAAAATAAATAATATATAAAAACGAATAATATAAAGCAACTCTCTCTCCGGCAATTTTACGCTCAAAGTGATACGTAGCAGCGTAAATAATGTGTATCGCAGAAAGTATATAACCAGCACGCGCAAGCGCTAACGAGAGCAGAGGGGTCTCCGCATTCCTGGGCGTCACCGATCCCTTCAGGTGAATATAATCCTGATGTGCGCGCGAGAATCAGAATGCAAAAGTGAAACAGCAAATCGAAATAATGTGAGAGAATAAAAACAGAAGAATGAAAAAAAAAAACGATAGAATATACCAGCAATATATTATGCACTATGCGCAGCTCTATTCGACTTATTCTTCACTTGGAATTAATCTGGATGCATCTTGCATCCATTATGTACATGGTGGACATGCGGCAGGACGCGAACGAATCATGTGTTTGCCACTTTGCCGACTATAACATTGCACACATCTTTGAATGACGGAGGAATCGATCACGTAGCGTGGACGTGCGATTTCCGTGCCGCTCCCGCTGACACCACTTCGGGGATAATCAATTGAAGTAAATCGAGAAAGAAAAATATTCACGTAGGAAGTGCAATATAGCTGCAATATCAACATAACTAACGAGAAATAAAGAAAAATATCAAAAATAAAACATAAAAATGAATAAGAAAGAAAATCAACAAAATTTGTTTTTACTAATAAACACTTTGATACGAGTCGATGTCATGCAACATCAATCGATCGATCCATCAATATGTTCCAACTTGTTATTCCAGTATTTTGAGTGTTCACATATACATGTTTGTATCACATATATAATATCAATCTTCTCTCAGTGTTTATACGGTCACTGATCAAATTCTCCGACGCGCTCTCACTTTCGTGCGCTTTTCGCTTAACTTATATATATATATATATATATCTGTATGCGCGCAAGGAATAACAAACTGCAATTACTCACGCTGTTGAACGCGCCTGGATAAATATATATATATATATATATGTTTGTATGCATGCGCTGATACACAGACAAAAATTTCTCGGAATCATTTACTTGCCACCCGGCGAATCATCCAGATGTTAATAAAACTATTCACTAGTTCGCTCTCATTTCCACATTTGTGCACGCACAATCTCCGCTCAAAGCTTCAAACTCAATATACAATTAAAAAGGAAAAAACAAAATGAATAAATAAAAAGTAAAATGAAAATTTCGCTACACTGCAATTATCATAAAATTGAATAAACCAATAAATGAAAGTGTAATATATACACTTGTGTTAATTGTACATTTTAATGATCAATCACAAGAATTGTATGGTCAATAAATGGCGAATTATTGTACCATAAATGGGTTCTTTTTACACGCGCATATACCTGTATGCCTAATAAATGATTTAATAAATTCCATTGTGTCATGCAATGTAACACACCGGTGGCATTGTATTGACAGTCAAACTCCACAGGCGTACAATAAAAAGACGTCTGCATTCGCGGATTTGCGGACTTTGTGAAGGAGTTAAAGGTATGAAAAACAAAAAAAAAAGAAATACAGAGAGTAAAAGAAAGGGAGAGAGTGAGAAAAGTATAAAGAGATGACCCCATCGGGAGTCCACTCTTAGCTCCGCCTTCGGTTGGCGTGTGCATTTGCGCAAGATGGCGTCGTCCAAGTTCGCGAGAGAAACCACCGTGTGCCACAACCACTCAACCGATTTCTCATTTTCACTCTGTCATTCACTCATTTTTCTCTCCCTCTGTGCGCAAAAACACACATACACACAGAAACCCATATATATATATAAAATACAGTAGTCTCCATACATATATAATCATCCTACATATTCACAACTGTGTAATGAACATACGTCACGTCAAAAAAAAAAAAAAGAAAACAAAAAAGTTTTAGCAATTTTAGTTTAAACGAAAAATAAATAATAATAATAATAAACGACAAAATTTCTTTATGGAATTTCATTGTTTAGATAAAATATACAGCCATAGATTCATGGAGAGCACCGTGCTGAATATATATATATATATATATATGTATAAATATTTTGAAAGGAGAGCGGAAAACGTAATCTATAAAACGAAGAGCGGAGGCATAAAGGCATCATGCCAGAAGCGAGAGCCGCCTTATTCTCCCTGTGGCCTGCAATTATGTATGCACCTCTCTCAGACCCCGTGGCTTCTCGGTTGGTTGCGCTTCCTTCCTGTCTGCCGCAACCACTGCGCCATATAGTGGTACCTATACATATATATATATATATAGGCATACGCCTCCTCCTTTGGTGCCTTCCCTTTGTGCCCCGCTTATCCTTTCCCTCGTCAACCTCATCATCCTTGTCCAACAGAGAAAACTATATTCTCTCCATCTCCTTTCCGACGACCTTACTTCTTTTCTCACTTTTTCTCCCCATCACTTTACCACTCTCGCTCGCTCGCTCGCTCGCTCTCTCTCTCTCTCTCTCTCTTCACTACCATCTCACAATCACGCAACATTCTCTTGTTATACACACGTTTACATATTTTTATTTTTGCATTGTCTCTGAATTATCTTCATGCGAACTGATTATGTCTCATCAATTCTGCAGACTGGACTTTTATGACGATTATTACTTTTTATATCTTTTTGTTATTCCCCCCCTCCCCCCCCCCCCTTTTTTTTGGTCAGTATTAATTTTTTTTCACTTCTTTCTCTCACAAAATCTCCGTTGTCATGTTTATTGATTCAACAACGGTGCATTTTTGTATATATTATAGAGTGTCAAGTGAGTTCATACCAATAATGACTGTATATATATATATATATATCCAGTTGAATACATATAATATAAACATAATAATAATAATAAACTAAATTGGCAAAGGAAGAATTATATGTACAATGTGTGTAACGGACTCCTGTGATGAGCAACAGTAAAAGATTTTGATTGTGATTAAAGTCGGATGGCGGCGGCATTGCTTCTTTCATTATAAATTTTTTTTTTTTTCTTTCCGTCGTTATTGTCCGCATGAAGGCAAAGAGGAGCTATATAACAGTGGCATGGTTATGATCCATGCACACAAGTCGGCGAGAATCAGGGATATCGCGTTGCAAGAGCTAGATCGAATTACCCTCTCTGTCTCCTTCAACGACCATCGTCTTCTGTATATGCAACTCTGTCATCATTGGCCTTATTACTTTCTCTCGCAATTCATCTATTGCCCTTATATATATATATATATAGTACATTTTGGTTTGTTTTGTCGTATCCCTTTTAAGTCGCCACTGTACATTAAATGCCATTGAGTTGATGGTCAATTCCATTTCTAGGAATTGTACCACCGCCCAGAATTAAATCATGCTTTTTCTCTCTTCATTTCTCATTCGTTTTCTTTCTCATGTCCCTCAACGATATTTTACCGACAGCAACGACTGAAAGGCGCGCACGCAAGAATCGTCCACTATATGTAGACCGCGCGCTCTTTACTTAGTTGGATGCGAAAATGCGATAACATTGACGCTGTTCTTGTTACGACGAAGCGTATTAAATAGTTGGCACATGCCAACAAGAAGAAATCCGAAAAAATCCAAGTTGGGTGATTGACCCAATGAATTTTCCCCGCACTATTTGTTAGCCTTTTATCATTGCACTTATAATAACATTCTATTTTGTGTATACATTAAATAAAGTGTTAGAATTGAATTAGTCAATGAGAAGGAAAAAAAGAAAAAGAAGAAGAAGGAGGAAGAAAAAGACAAGTCAGACGTGTATGTATGTATATAAAAAAAAAAAAAAAAATATATATCAATGCTGAGTCTAGCCGTGTGCGAGACGGATTCATTTGGGGATTGAATGGAAGACCGACATTAATTATTGAGATGTCTGAGCATTGAAAAAAATTGCCGAGACGGTTGATGTATATATACATATATGTATATTGCATATAGAGATAGATATGTATCTGTGTGTGGATAAGATGTGTAGCAGAGTGGTTTATGTACTTGGCGCGGGACACTGTACCGCATTTATCTGTGTATATACTTTGTATATGTACTTACTGTGAGCATAGTGGGCGGCTGCTGCCGGGTGATGAGGCGTTGGTCCCGCGTGGGGGTAGTAACCCCTGTAGTCAGGGTTGCCAACGACCCCGGCACTACCCGCCCCCGACGGTGGCTCGAGACTCGTTCTCGGCGGCTCATACCAGCGCGCCGCGCTCGATTCACTGCTCATGTCCATTATGTCGAGAATTTTCGTGGCCTTACACCGTGCGCTTCAAAGCGCCCCGTCCGATTTAATGGTGAAAAAAAAAAATTTTATTTCCTCTTTGAATAGACTAGAAGTATAATGTGACAGCAAGTGTGTGCGTGAAGTAATTGACGCACACTGCGCTGATGTTAATTGTTGAGAGTAGTTGGAAAATGGATTAAAATGACAGAATTAGAAATAATGGAAATGAAAAGGTTGTCAGAGGGGGAAAATAGTATTTGAGGTTAACAGCCCTGAGGATCTAGTCCTCTTGTTGATTGCGATGTTGATAATGTCATAGGATCGATTGTTGGACAATGACTATTGAGAGTGATCGCAAAGTGTCGATTGGTCTAATCTGAAATGAAAAACAAAACAGTGAATTAATTTTCGTTCAATATTTATTGTACTATTTTATTATATTATTGTAGTGAATGAGTGAATTTTTTTATATTGTCCACTTTTATATTTTTACTTCTATTTCCAATAGCGATGAGACAATTTAATTTAAAAATAAGAGCAATTTTTCTTTTTTGTCACAATGAACGGAGCAGAACAATAAATAGCAATTGGATTGTATCGAAATGCCACGACTAATAATGAAATTTAATCTGTGGCCTTAACGATAAGCATTTTCGATCTCTCTTCAATTAGATATCTGATATCGATATAGAGTGAGGCAATGGACAAAATTCAATTTGGTTTATACATCGAGCGCTCATATCTTAAAAATATATATATATAGATTTTTCAACAATGTATTTGCTCATGTCTATCAAAGTCATCGGTAACGACCGCTAATTCTACCAGGGAAAATAAAAACAATGCATGATATATAATCAAACGATATGATTGAAACATCGGTTTCTTTTCTGTGACTTCCGTTGCATTTTGATGAGTATACATATATATATATATATATATGCGTTCTTTATTTTTTTTTTCTTTTCTTTTCCACACTTGATGAATCTGATATTTAATCTTTTATAACAGATATATCTTTTTTTTTTCTTTTTTATTGTCAATGAATAGAAATGGCGCCATCAACAGCCTTCGACCCTCAACAAATAAAGTGAATTCAAAAACAGTAATTGATAAGATATCCAAAAAGCATCGTGATAAGATTGCGCTCCACGAATACTGATATCAAATTGTACTTTGATAATAAATTGTTAAAAATTTCCTAATAACATGTCGAAAATCAATTTGGTTATAATTAACAAGAATTACAGCGCAATGTTCGCGTGAAAAAAATTTACGAGATAATCTATTGACAATACACGTAACAATAATTTCATCCCATCGATTACTTATCGCGTGGCATGTGACAAATAAACAAAAAAAAAACAAACAGTAATAAATAATATATCCCAACAGTTAAATCATTCATATTTCTCTGTTTACAATATTCCAATGACCGCGACAATATTTTTTAATTGTCTCCATCATGTACTACTATATCATATATAACGATGGATCAATATGTTTCTCCATGCCCATACCACCAAAATAATCTGATGACACCAAATAATATCTCCAATCTATCACAATACTCACAGTTCAAATATTCAAAGTATCAACAGTATTAATCAAAGGAAGAAATGAATTAAAATGAAAAATAAAAATAAAAAAACAATTATTGTATCAAAAAATTAATACAATTTTAGCTTACAAATGAAATTAATAATAAGTAGTGAAAGATACAGATGTTACAAGTGAATACAATGATATAATCTATATCTGTTCACGACTAATGCCAATTTGGAACTGATTAAAAAAAAAAGTTATATCGAAAGATAGTGAGTCGTATCTTTGACATGGAGTGGCCAAAGTATATTATATATATGTATGGATGATTATCTCTCATGGGAAAGTTTATTCCACCTAATTTTCGTGTCGCGATAATCTAACTACTCCACACGAAAATCAAGATACGTATTAACGATATGTAAGTAAGTACGATACATGCATTTATGAATCTATGTATAGATAAATTAACGGAAATAATTTCTTTATGAATGACCAATAATTACGTACAATTGAACATTACAAATATTACACACAATTATTCGACCACCTGTCACATACATATATCAATTAATATTGTCATTATGGCCGATATAATTTTAACATAACATTAATTATAAATTAATTATTTCACTACTAATATTAATATTCAGTAGTTGATAGAAGTCGTTTAATGAGTTAAAGCAAACGATCAAGTTTATATTAAAATGTCAATTCTCCATATGCCGATTTGAATGTAATTAATGACAGAATATAATCTAATAGCCACGGGTGTTCCCATATACACACCACTCCTATGGTGTATCTACAGGAACAATCACATTCACAAAATAAGAAAAAAATAAATAAATGAACATACAAATTTTATACCAAAATAAAACATTGAGAAACAATAGAAAAAAATAATAATAAATAATAATTCGACAAATCACGATTATTTTTCGTAAAACGCAATCTTATCGTCGATATTTCGATAATAAATCTCGAGAATCTTTTTGAGAAAACAACAAACTCACACGATACACAATCGTTATATATTCACGTGTACATTGTCCACCGATACGTGATATCTTGAAAAAATAAATATATATATATATATATATATATATATATTATTTTAGTCACCAAGTGGAGTCACCGTCACATTATATAGAAATACATGTTCGTCATTATATATTTTTTTCTTGGGCTCTCTTTCATTTTCCACCGTTGTATTACAATTTATTACAATGTTTTATGTATTACAATGTTTCAATCGGCCAAGTATGAAGATTTAATTTCAGCTCAATCTACATCAGAAATAAACGCGTGCACTCAAAGATAGAATACACACACGCACACACACACATATATATATATATAGACATGTAATAACGTTTGCTTAATATTTATACGTAGATATGCCTGATGGAATATAATCATAGCGGCAAAAGTTAGAGGATAATCGACTTATATATTGCAGGTGTGTGTAGTAGTGGGCCTCGCGTGAAAGTCGGTCCCATACCATTCTCTTGGGCATACACTGCAAAGCGTCGCGCACGCGCATTATGACATGTACACTCGGGGGCCCTTATATTATTATATACTCAAGTTGATGCGGCTTCTTGGCAAATCACTCGCACGCACCACTTACTCAATGCCCAAAACCACAATCCCGTCACTGCACCCATCATATAATTCAATACAACTGACACGCAAACGTTCACAACACCCAGACCCAAATCTCACCAAGTCTCCACTATTCTCAAAAGCCACATTTATTATTATTTTATTTTTCATATTGTATATATACCTCACGCCCAAAACATCGTATGAATGTAAGTAATTGTTGAGATAGAAATAAACAATTTTAAAAGTATTGTATGTATAAGTGGAGAATATCAGAGTTTAAGGTTTATTTTTATAAATGCTCAGTGTCCGACGGCGTGTATGGGAATAATATACTCGGTGGCAAAATTATAAATTTATATATAGTGTTTGGAGAATTCGTTTAGAGATATTTTTGGGGCAACATGAACAAAATGACAGAGTATAGAACGTGATGATGATCTTGTGAATAAATATATATATATATATATATACGAAGACAAAAGAATTGAGAAAAAAAAGGCAATTGTGTCATGTAATCCAATATCCGTGAAGCGAGAAAAATAAATATAAAATTTGATTCGAAGGTCGATGTAGGACATTGCCGCCCATGGCCAAAAACCAAGTCAAGCACAATATATATTGGAGAGAGCCACTTTTATTTCGTGGGCCGTCGCACGCGTCCCGCTGCGAAGGCACACGATGACCCCGACACAAGTGTAACACGATCAACTTGAGGTGGCATAAACTCATAAAGGGGATTTTGAGATGAAGAAAAAGAAGAGCTCTCTCTCTCTCTCTCTCTCTCGGCTTTTACCCACAAGTAGGTATATTAAAATTTTATATTAAACAAACAGAGAGTAATTTTTTTAGTAGCTGTAAAATATAAACGGAGAGAAAAATTATAGGGGGGGGAAAAAAAAGACGAAAAAAAAAAAAAAAATTGTAGCCAGTGTGAAATTGGCCTAGAACAATGGAATGAGATATAGTAGGGAGAATTATATTTACAATTGAAAACCTTATTTGTCACAGTGTCACGAGAAAAATTGGACACTCGCAGGAAGCTACTTGAAAAATACAACAAGGGTAATAGACTCATTAGAAACAATTTATAAAATATCTAACGTAACAATTAAATGTGTGACGCGACAATTGTTATGTTACCAAGCATTATAAAAATTAATTTCATTCAAAAGTATTCAGCAATTAATTGAAATTACTAATATATATTTCCCACACAATTTCAAAAAATAGTTATGAATAAATATTTGAAATTATTCGCGTGAAATCAAATAATAATGTCAAAATACATTTTGATTGTGTGAAAAAAAAATTGTATTTTCCCTCGCACATATATACAATGTATGTTGCTAATATTACTCGAGCACATAATAGCCACTTCCCATACACATTCATTTTTATTCCATCTGCCCATAAACATTTTGTTGTCTGATTAATAATAAAACATTCATTTATTTATATATATATATATATATATATATATATATATATATGTGTGTGTGTAATCTACGAGACGTACCAACACATCATACAACAATTGGCGAAAAAAATTTCATTTTAAATGCGTCGCTGCACTAATAAGCGACGATGAAGGCAGGGAGAATAACACAAGAGTTCGGAAGCAATTCGCGGTTAATAAATGAAAACACAAGCCGGTACGGATTATTATACTTGCAAATTACCAATTATATATACCCTCACAGTTTGAACGATATATACAGATATATTGTTGTACTATTTTATATTCTCGTGGGTTTGTTGTCGTTTTATATACTATTATATATACTGGTATAAAAGCCACTGTATATTTTGTCCAAACACATACGTTTCCCTGGCACACTCTCATATTATTTCTTATTCACCAAAGTAAATACCCGGGGAAAAATCTCCTCACAATCCGAACTTTTATTGTCTTGTATGTAGGATATACCGCGAGACAAGATGGACGTGTTCCGCCTCAACTAGACAGCACAACATTTGTATATATATATATATATATTTATATAGGTACCATACGTGAATTTCGTCCTCTCATGTAATACAAAAGTTCTAGTGTAAAAGATCAGCAAATGGAGATAATATAAAATGTGGCAAAAATGTTTGGACGATTCAAAAAATTAAAGCACCATTTCGTAACAATTTTCTACTCTCACAATTGTATAAAATCCAAAACAACTGCAGTAATAATAATAATATTTATTAAATAAAAAAATAAAAATGTGCGATACGATGTTTATATATTGATCAGTTTGTGAAAAATGTTTGGTCAAAGAAATCATATGGATTTGTCGATAAACACATATTGTATTTTGTGCCGTCGGCACGCGACAGTTCTACACAAACACACATACACAATAAATCTCATAGAATTTATATATATATATATATATATGATAAATACATGAACGTATATTATATACTATTGCTATAACGGTATCTGTTATTGAATATATATTTTGATACAGTGCATAATATAAACACCATTACACACAACTGACAATGAAAACTATTCATGAAGAGAGTGGTGGGTAATAAATGATTTGCAAAAATGAGAAAGAACGAAAAATAATCGTGAATATCAATGATTAAAACACAATATACATCCATGTAAATTTGTTTCCTATTTTATTCTATTTTTTTTTTTCATCTGTTTCCAAATAAAACTTCACAGTATTATTGTGTTTCTCATTCAATATCAACTCGAATAAATAACAAATAGTCATTCAAACACAAATAGAAATTGTGTTGTAATATAATACGTGATTATTATTGATAAATAGAAGATGATGATTGAGATGAGAGTCCATATCGTGATTAAAAAAGAATTGATATACACTCGCGACACTGCTGCCACCAGACGTAAGTTATTTGAAGAAATCCTCGTGTTTTAACATCTCGTTATACACATTTGTATCACGCGCAATATAAATGAGATTATATTATATTTTTTTTCTTCTCTTCCATTCGCCCTTACCTTGTCTTTCGCGCTATCCAACGATAATGTCCAAGTATCGCTTTCTCTCCTTCTCTCTCTTTCCCTCTACTATATTATTCTCATTGATTATCACTTTATTATCACCAATACACTGCACTGAACACAAACACGACACATCGTGGCTGGTTGTTGCTTCTATATATTTAATATTATTATTACTATTATTTTATATATACTTTTTTTTTTCAAATTAAAATGTAGTCAACAACTATATTGTCGTCCACGTTTTTCCTTTTTTTTTTTTATCACCACATCTAATTGGTCCAAATGGGCGTTCACTTTGAAGTGGCTGTGACTCTGCTGCCACTGTCCAATTGAATAAATAAATATTTCTAATTCACAAATAATAATATATACATAAACATGTATGCGTGTTTGTATATATTTATGTATATTTTATTTATTTTACTCGACACAATTCCGTTTGCTTCAACCTTTGATACTGACAATTGTAAACCCGGGATAGAAAAAAAAAAAGTGAAAAACATAAACAATATTCAACAACAATTGTTAAAAACTTTGTAATTTATATTCAATCAATTATTAATAATTGTCACACGAATTATATTTGTATATAAACGGACAGTTAAATATGTGTTATATAGATATGCGCGCGCGCACACACACATAACTCGACGATGCAACTATCGTGGCACCCGGCGCGGAACTAAAGCGCACGAAAACCCCAACGACTCGAGTCCCCCACGTTCGCCGCACTCTCGGCACTGTTCGTTATTACATTCGACAATGATCGGGTCGCTTTGACAACGCCTACGGCACGCGGAGCCCAACCCCCACGCGGGCGTTAACTCAAACTTACCACCACTCTCGTGTCCATCGTGTGCGCTCGTGCTGTTGTGCGTTTTATTTTTCCGTACTTTTATTCACTATACTCTAAGCCCAAAGCCTCTTATATATATTTTACTTCGAGCGCTGCTACTGCTTGTGTTGCTTTTGGCGCGCGCTTGTCAACAGGCCCACATTGTGTACAAGAAAAAAAAACAATATATATATATATATATAATTAATGGGTATACAAAAAAGAATAAACAGAGATTGTTATACAGTTTCAAGGTGAAATTTCTTACATACACAAACACTGTGTACAATACACTTTTGTATATTGAATAATAGATACAAAAATATTAAAATATAAATTGTGTCTTGGTAGAAAAATATGGTATAGAGAAGGTTGAGGTTATAATAGTCTGATACATAGTTGGAAGATTGATTTCCCAAAGAGATGAAAAAACGAAATAATATATAAATATAAAGATCACGTCTCGTTGAGCGAATCTGGCATGTGTTACTCGTATATCACTGCTTAGTATGTATACATACGTAAAAGAGGGGCGAATATTTATACATATATAGATATAAACAGTGGGCTCGTTCTCGGCGATGGGCGCGCGCTCATAATTTACGTAATAAATACCGTGGCTTATGGGGAGCGCGCGAGCGTGCGTCCAAAACACCATTCTCCGGCAGTTTTGCTTTTTTACCCCAAGCAAAATTTCAATGTATCCGATGAAAATTTACTGCCAGGCACTTTTTATTTTTTTCTACGGTTTTCATGCCCACAGCATTTTATCGCGCCTATAACTGCTCATACACTGTTTCGCGCTTATATTCTGCACAATGTATACTTTATATCTATATAGATATATAATAAAATTGCTTGTATTACGCGATGGCATGATACATGGATTGTGTACTATGTTATTCTCTATCGTATTGTGTCCGCAATATCGCTCTATATAATATGCTCCATTGAATAGTTCCATGTGTGCAGTAAGTATTATTTTATGCGGTGTATGGTGTTTTTATTTTGGAAGCGGTGTCATGGAAGAAGGAAGATTTCTTTGATGTCATCCCCCGAAATTTAGATCACATCGAGAAAAACGACAACCTGGTGTTACATATGTATATTTATATATATATATATATGTGTGTGTGTGTATGACGACACGTGCCCCTGTGTGTGAGCGCGCGCGCTTATAACCAGATCATCAGTGAGATATATGTATGAGCGCGCGAGGAGTTAATCTTGATAACTTTACTATCTAGATGAGATACGGCCTACCAGATACGCCTCTTGTACGAAATCTCAAGTCGAAAATCTCCATCATATGATGCGACCGCGGAAGTGACGCTCTAAATTACCGGTTGACCCAGGTTATGTCCACACTACGTAAATAAATTTTAATAATTCGTTATAAACAGCAATGTATTAAAAGTTAAATGATATATTTATTTATATGTTTATTGATGGAATCAACATTTTTTTCGTCTATTCTGTTTAGGTAGTTTTTGTGTGGAAAAATAACTTGCGGCATTTATATGCAATGCTCATGATTTCTTTTATATATATATATATAAATATGTGTGTGTGAATTTACATAGGAATTTTTAGTATTCATTTATTTGTTTTTTTTTTTTTTTTTTTTTTCATATACACAATTTATGTATGATTTTTGATTGCTGCTTTAATATGGTAATTGCCAGTGTGTAATGCTGAACGGGTGCATAATTTTAGAATAAAGAAAAAAAAATAATTAAATATGATGAAATTTCATGTTAGTGGAGAAAACATTATTATTGATACATGCATTATATCATATGACAATAATTCAAAGTATGTTCAAGTATATCCATATCCAACATATAATCCTGTTCTAATATAATATATATATATATATGGGTGTGTGTGTGTGTGTATATATTCTATACAAATATTTTTTGCTATAAAAAAAAATATTGTGGGAAAAAAAAATTCTTGCGCAATATTTTCCTAAAATTTCATTATATACTTATGTTTTCTGATGAATTACATATATATATATGTATGTATGTATGCGCGAGTGGCGATCGGACCGAGGCGGTGCGCGGGGAACAACGAAGTAGGGGAGGAAAGCGCGAGTGAGAATTTGTAGAGAGTGGGGAGTTGAAGCAACACGACAGCGTTGCCGGGTGGCTGCTGCAGACTATACTGGCGGAGACAACTGAACAATCTGTAGAAGCTTGTCGACGACGAAGAGAAGTCCGTAGATCAGCCAATCAGATAGGCATACCCCCTCTCATTCATTGTCACAAAATGGCGGCTCTAAATCAGCTTGACTCCGCCTATTGCCCACATCCCCCACTTTAGAGCGCCTCTCGCGGCGTGTCATGAAAAACTCCGCCTATCGATTCATTTTTACCGCTCTTGTTTGCGTCCCCCTTTTTCTCTTTATACCTATACACACATATAATATGTATTGTATGTTTTATCCCTTCTTGGTGGTACGTTAGGACTCTATGTACATGTTGCACGTGCACTTAATTCTCGATGTTCGTATTGGCTGTTATTTGCCTGTCTCGTTGATTTAATTTTTTTTTTTTTTCGTCCACTCTTCTCTCTGTTTCTTTTTTTGTTCTGCTTTTTTATCTTGCCATTTGCGTAGGGATCCGGACACTTTTTACGTATAGAAAAAAAATATATATATATATATATATATATATAAATTTATGAATACTCTGTAGATCGGTATGAGGGACATTTACTTGGATTGTCTCGTGTTTTACGCACACGCACGCCCATATATACACAAATAAATATTTAGAACTATTTATAGAAACTGGAATTTCGAAATTTGTTTCAGGTATATGAACATAATGATGTATATTTACTCAAGCCTAATCACAGACAATTATAAATGGAGTTTACCGTTCACGCTGTGAGTCGGCAGCAACATCAAAAGAGAATAAATACCGTCGAGTGGAGACTCTATTTCAATTTAAATGTGAATAAATATAAGGTCGATGTCATTGTGGTGATACATTATTAATTAGAATGGTGGTGAATCAAACATACCTTACTTATGTGTATGACGTTACAATTCAGTTAAATCGTAGACAGTGTAAAGTTTGGTTGAACTAAAATTTGTAAAGGCGCTTAGCTAATATGGCGATATTAATTACGATATAATTCCCTTCTGGCGACAGTGATTTTCATCAATACTTATATGATTTGAGTCATGTATATACAGTTTTATGATTTGAAAGCTTTCCACAAATTTCCTTTAATTCATTGTATTACTATATTGTCGATTTGTATAAGTTGTAATTGATTATCTAATTGATTATACGTCCACTTATTGCTAAGGAATAATAAGAAAATATTTTATTAACTTTGAAAACGTCCTCTTTACGTATTAAATGGAGGTTGGGATTATATCAATGACAGAATAGGTTGGCCTCATTCATCAAAATTATAATTTTATGTGACTCATTTCGTAATATTACTGATGTACGTGCACATATGGCAATCAATAGTACATTTACCTCTTTTAAAAATACGCTGTATTATATTTGATATAATTAATCAACCCTATTTTCGGAAATACTAATTGCAATTCAATTGTCATAATTTTAATAAATGCAATATATTATATTAAATATCTATTCATGATATTTACAATTACACAATTGTTACAACAAAAGTGATCAATTTATCGGACGAAAATTGATCAAAACAATTGGAAAAATGGGACAAAAAAAAAAAAAGTAAAATAAATATATTCTCACAATGGAAAAATAGGAGCAATTGAACATTTTCGTTTTGCCCTACATTTATAACACAAAGTTATCTATATAGGTATACATATTAATTCCCTTACTTCTGAAAATACACTTCCTAACGTAGGAAAAAGTTCTCTGAATTTTCCCGCGGCGAACAGTAAATTTATGGCTCTTTAATAAATCTTGAAGGCGATTAGAATTAATGCCGGATTAATTCCAACGGCCTTGATAAATTCTTATCTCTCCACGACCCGAGGATAAACGATTTTATATATATATATATATAGATGTAGATTTTTATACGCACTCTGTTTATTAAAGAAAAAAACTTGTATATATATATATATATATATATATACATATATAATCGACGCGTGTCAAGAATACGTTCGACAAGACGGATAAAATGTTAAATACCATTCACATATTGAAATTGTAGTGATTACATTAATTCACCTTTAGTGGCTACGATGTTATAGCGCCACATTGCATAAAAGTACACACATTATTTTTTATTTTCATATAATAAACAGCTATTCATTTTTAATTTTTTAATAATATAATATTGCACGTGTATAAATATCACATTTAATTTGTTCAGGTATATAAAAATAAATGGGCCACATTCCCGAGTAAACCCCGTGTGGTATAAACATTGATGGATAAAAAAAAATAACAAGACATTACAATTGTTCATTTATTTCCTTCCAAGCTCAGTGAAAGGAAGAAAAAAAAACGTTGAAATACTTATAGATAAATGGGACGCATACGACAAATATAAAAACATAAAAGAACACTCGAGTGCATTTCTACCAAAGCGTTCGACGATCAAAACATAGCACATAGAAATGCATCCGTTTCTATGCCTCTGCATAGTGATGCTATTTTCTATAACATAATAACCTCTCGATCCGATCATTCACAATCCATATGACAAAATCGATCATTATTTTGTTGCATTGGTGCTCAAATAAATCGATACGAACTGATATACGTACGCATTGCACTTCTGTATAATACCATCAGTGACACGAGAGACTGTCTATATTTATATATGGATACTTAAGAAAAATTTGAGAGTGGAGAGAAAAAAAGTAATAAAAAAAAAAGAAGAAATGCGTCGAATCAGCGAGAAATATATTTACGCGAGGGCGAGCGGAAGCCTCCCCCTAAAGAAAGGGCACATACAATGGCCAACTTCGGAGCATATAGAGTTATCTTGATGAACCCTAAAGTATATACATTGCAAGAGTATAGTCACTATACTCCAACAACGAAGATGGCCCGGGAGAACCTTTTTCTTTTCTTCTTTTTTTTTTTTTTGTTTGATATATATGTATGTATTCGTCTGGAAAAGGAGTGTAAAAATGATCGGGTGGAAGTGAAGAGGACCGTAGACGATCAACTGAGGGGTGAAATATAAATGTATGACACTGCACTGTATGCAGCCAATGAAAATGGAATTTACAATTGTTATATAGTATAACTTATTTTATTCATTGTATATTTAAATGTGTAGATAGGTATATATATGTGCATACTCTGTAAAGAAAACTATTGATTGTTATCCCTGTATGTTTATATTATCATAATTTTTCAGAGAATTCAGATGGTATCCCGAATAGTTGGCTAGAAGTCACCATGCGTTTGAAATATTTCCGAACATTATATAAATTGTATAAAAATAATAACTGATAACTAAGTAATATAAATTTTTTACAATAATAATTGTATATATATATTTTTGTTATTAGTTGTAAAATTAATCGAATGAATAAATGCAATAGAAATGAATAAATTTGGAGAAAAAAATGGTTGTAAAATGTTGCAAGTGAATTTGAAAAATTTATGACACAATATTGGGCCAGTATCAGTTTACGCTCGATATATTAATGGCAATCATTAACAGCTTCAATACCGGTACTATTGTTTTCCACATAGACCCAACATAGAAAGTTAATATTAAATGACGACATGAAAGAAACAAAGAATTATATGCGTATATGAATATTTGTTTAAATGTGTACAATTCGTTATGTAGTAAAGATTTTGTGGTAGATAATAAACGATTTAGTGTTGTAAATATGGCGGTATGGGATAAAAAAAAAAGGAGAAAATCTTCAATACCTGAGCGATCATGATGGAAGGACAAGCATAGATATAATAAGAAAGAAAAAGAAGGAAAGTGAGAGAGAGAGAGAGAGAGAGAGAGATGAATAGAAAACAAATGGCTATCGTAAGATTGAAAAAGAAAATAATAAAGAAAATTTATTACACGACAATTTTTCAAATAGACGTGATAAAAATAAAACCTTACCATTATTTTCACATAAATACAATAGTCACGTACTTATATATCTATATATCATTTGAAATAAACTCATTAGAAATTTTTTTTTGCTTTTGCATGATATAATGGTGATTGTAATTACATTGAAAATGATTATTTACACAGTTATATATACCCCAACATATACAGTATATTTAACGGTTTGTTTGAATCAATAATGATTAGATAGAAAGGTCGAAAGCTCAAAAATTTACAACAACTTATTTTGTTTCTTTACGAAATATACTTTGAGGAACGTCAAAGGGTTATATTTCTATATAACAATAATGATAGTACTGAGACGTCCGGAATCATTTTAGTTATACATTACAGAGAATGACATTGGCGCCGGATAGACTAAGCCTATTACTTATAACCGTATTTTGCCGAAACATTTAGTAATATATGAAAGTGGCAGTACTTCTTCACCAATTTTGAAAAATATAATTTTTCACAAACTATTCAAATAAATTGTTAAAAAAATTTTTCCACGATATTATATATAAATTGGATTGAATTAAGAGTGACTTATAATATTATGTCTGGAACTCTACGAATTATATACATATACATATCACAATGAATAAAATAGAATTAGAAAAAGAGTAGAAAAAAAAAAAAGAAGAAATCATCTATATTACATTAAAAGCAGTTTTAACTGTAAATATGATTTTGTCCAAGTCATTTATTAGCCTCCAGCCAAATCGCCACACATTCACACACACACACACACACACACACACACATACACACCAAGTCAATGTGAATGAGCGAGAGATGGAGATAAATAGAAAAAATAAACGGGCACATGGCAATATCAGTAAGAGATCATCTAAACGGTTACTTATCTCGTATTTACCAGTGCCGACACGAGGTAGCAGTGAGTATATAGGATAGAGAAGCTAAAGACATAAATATATATACGCGTGCATCTACACGATGTCGTGGGCGTGTCAAAGATAAGGTCGAGCAAGCGAGAGAGTCTAACCAACACACATTATATATACAAGAAACAATCATCCACATATGTAGATATCTGTATAAAACACTGTGCCAAACATCAGATGATGATGCCACATCCAATTTCTGTTTTTTTTTTTTTTTATTCTTTCAAAATTCAACTCTCTCTGTGTGTTCACATTCAAGTTGTATTACTCGTTCTTTTGTTTCAACACATGATACGGTTCCAACGTAACATTATTACATCTTATCGTTTTTCCACTTCTTCCTCTTTTTCTCATTTTTTTTTTTTTTTTTTCCTTTACTTATCTTTCACGCATGTCCTCGGCTGAGGCGTGAATGTGTTCCTCCACATCCTACACAATGATAACTGAAGGAGTCATATCGCACAAGCGATAATATTGCACATGTTACTTTTGTCAATCATTTATCGTGATAATGATAATCGTTATCGAACACTCTGGAAGTATAAAAGATATTGAATTTTACTAACGATAAACATACACGAAAAAAAAAAAGAGAGAAAACTGTGATTTAAATTTTTTGGCGATAAGCAATATATATTTTTTTTTCAATTCGTTGTTGTACACATGGAAACTAGGCAGAGGACTCCAGATTTTGGTTTAAGACACTGTTGAGTATAAGTATCAAAAGTTGTGCATGTCTCTGATGTCTAGATACCTGAAGTGGGATCCGTTTTTCCTTTCTGTCTCGTCATGGTCATTTTGTCTGCAGGCTTATTGTCATCCAGGCGCCAGCTCATCTTAACCTGTGTGACTATCCCGCGCGCTTAACTATATTCTTGTTATGTATTTTTGTGCTTCAACTTGCTGAAGATGGCAATGACGTACGAAGAGTTTGGAAAAAAATGGAACGAATGAAAATCAGTGAAAAAAGAAAAACCAATCAAATACGTGTATTGGTATTTTTGTTTTCTTCTTCTATTTATTATTATTTTTCAAATATATAAACTGTGTTTGTTGTATGAAAGTGATGACAAACACGTAAATGTATACAGTGTGTGGCTATTTTTTCTTCTCTCTTCCTGTCGACTGCTGTTATTTACAAGATATCACGTAGTACTCCGTCATAATGATGATGATGACAATTTAGTTATACACAACGGGTGATAATGAGACCAATATTTTTCACAGTGAAACAATGACACAGTTTTGAATAAGTTCCATAGAGTCTGACCTCCTCGATGTAGTTAAGTAAGTACCTATTCTCTTTGCTGATGAGCAGCATGAAATTTAACGCTGATAATGAATTTTTTTTTTTTTTTAATAAGTAACTAATTTATTATTACACTACAAAATACATAACAATGATTATTTTATGATTTGACAAACAACAATTAACTTGAATAATGAATAGATGTACAATAAAATAATTAGATATTATGAATATTGAAATAGTAAATAAATAAATAAATGAAAATGCACCTGCCCAACAAAATCCATCTTACTAAATATATTTATTCTGCATTTTATTCTTTCAAATCTCTGACGAATGTCAAACAGGCACACAGATTTCTTAACCTGGATTTGCGTCAAATGACTACATCTATATATAAATGGTATAAGATCAAGAGAAGAGGAAGCTACATATATATATATATATATACTCTACAATGTCGTAATGTTTTACGGCAAATATATATATATATATTTAAGGTGGCCATTGTTAAGAAAATGCCAGAGAGGTATATAAAGCAAAAGGTTTACATAGGATACTGTCTATGTATAAGATAGTATAGAGACTGAGTGAGAGATGTAAAGAGAGAAAAAATACAAATGGAAGAGCAGCAACGAAGGAAGGAAGAAGAAAGCAACCCCCCGCCAGGATGTTCAAGACAGGTTCTTCTATATATAACAGCGATATATGTAGAGGGATGATGGTGGAACGTGTAGGGGCGTATACGCGTGTAACCATCCATAAACACCAAAAGAAATCTACTCTTGTCTTTGTCGTTGTGATCGTGGTCGTCTCGTCGTTGTTTCTTCAATGTTCGTGTGCAAGCGCCACGAATTTTATGGTTTTTCTCTACTTCTTCTGCACCCTAGCACTGATTTATGAACGGTGGAAACTCCATGAATTGCTGTAAAAAAAAAATTTCAGTATATTTATATATATATATAGTAGAAGATGCAGGGGCGATGGAATGACACGGGAATGTATCGAAGAATTTTCGCGTTCTGGAATTTGTTTTTTTTTTTTTTTACGTGTATATATAAAAAAAATTTTTTTTATTCATTTTGACGTTGGTTTCTTCACTGGAGATTGAAAAATCATGCGATGCTTTTTTATATAGTGTTGAAATATTAATGTTAGAATTTATTCAATCAATGGAAAGAAAATGGAAATTAAATAACAGTTTACACTTTGTGTGTAAGTATCTAATATAATTCGTTATCATTATATAATATAAGACGACACGAATTTATGAGTGAAATAAATCAATTTTCATGTAAACTCATGTAATCTTGCATAACTGACTGTACGATAAGGGATGTAAATCAGGATTTAAATACTTGCTTACCACTGGCATATATTACTGTATGTGTAATACAGAGGGTGATATATCTGTACACCTATAAAAAAAGAACCGACCATTCGTATTATTTCTTGTCAAAGTTTCTACCGTACTTTTATTTACATACATATATACAAATACATATTTTATTCTATATGTAGTTGTATATATGTTTAAAATAACATTAATAAATAATAATTGATGTATATTTATTATTTCATTTATTATAGTGCAAATTTTTTAATTTTTTCCTTTGGGGAAAAAAATACCGCGTATACTTCTCTTTCATGTGCTGTATTTTCATGATCGACTTTTCGCTCCCTGGAGCTATATCGATTTCAACGCTCATAAATAATGATTTTGTCCGGTTGCAGCAACCTCAACTGCGTGTCCTTCGTTCGGTTTTACGACCAAACGCGTCTTCACCATACCTGTATATAAATACACTCGAAAAGTGCGTTATGATTTCTCACTTTGAGAAGAAAAAAAAAAGAAAAAAACAGAAAAGAGAGGAAGTTTTTGTCTTTCACTTTGTCCATTTTATTTTCCATATTATACCATCTCCCAAAATGTATATATGTAAGATGTATATTTCAAATAGCTTCCACATTGCTACCATGATTATGCACATTTTTCAATTGGTTGAAAAAGAGGAAAAAAAAGAAAGAAGCAAAAAGGAGAGAAAAAAAATGATCACTACTGTCTAAGAAAAACCAAATATTCGATACATAGTTATATCCAAGTCCCACGAGGGTGATACAAAGTACAAGGAAGGAGGAAAGCAAAAGGATCTCTCGAGGATACTATCCAGAGTTATTTTAGAAGAGGCGCGGGAACAACCATGGAGCATCGTGTACATATATATATATATATATATATCAAAGAGTATAACAAAGAGAGAAAATGTGAAATTGTGACACGCCTCTCTTATTATGTTATTATCATTAACCGAAAAAAAACGCAAGTATATATATATATATGCGTACCCATCTCAGATCAGGAATACCTAATCCTTGGCGTGGCTTCTGTCTGCCCGGACAAAAAAATTCTATACCATGTTCTTGAGTGACTTTCTTTTTTTTTTTTTTTGTACTATTATAACCTCCTTTGCTATATCTATACCTTTCTTTAATCCGCCGCACATTATTATGGGCAAAAAACATACTATAATTTTGTTTATGACAAAGAAAACTAACTTTGTGTAACTCAGTTAGTTATCAATATAGAAAAATGAAAAAAATATGTATTTATATGGATGTTAATGGTGAAGTATTGCCACGATAGATTAGGTGAAATACTCGTAAATAGCATTTAGACAAGTATAGGCATGCTCTGTATTATTTATCGATCATCGATTGTCTTAGTTAATTAATTAATTTATTCATTTATGCTGAGCTATGTGGTGAGGAGTATAGTAAAAACAATAATTTTACGAATAAAAAGTTGAGGTTATTATACCAGCGCAATTTATTTAGTGATACGTCCGCACAATGAAATGTGTACGTACATATACGTGCAAGTTTACTATTTTTTGATGAATAATAACATTGATGTGAATATTCCGTAACAAATCTGTGTCAGTTTCATATCGTGATCCTTTGCAAAAATATTCCACATTTTTTCGAATACTTTCTTATCATTATGCGTACTATCACTGGCGATGTAAAAACAAAAAGTACACCAATAAGAGAGGAAATGGAAGAAGGGAAAAAATAAAAATTAATTCTCCATCCTCTCTTAACTAACTTACTCCACAGTTTAACACTTTAAGAGCAAGATGTCGATAAAGCAGACCGTCCCGCCACTTGAACAAAACCCACATCTATATACATATACACCACCCATAACCCATCAAAACAATTGTACCACCCTCACTCAAGTCATTTTTACTGAAGGCAAAAGAGAAAACGAAAAAAAAAAAAAAAAAAAAAAAAAATGGAAGAACCAAGAATAGACAAGTACACTTTCTCTATCTCTCCATACTACATTCCATTATTCCACGATGGCTTTCAGTTCTTTCTCATTGTCATGTCACGCAGCATCACACATCCGCACACACACACACACATACATATATATATATATATATAACATCTAATACATGCACACATATATTCCAAACATTTGACAAATGCTGTATCCATATATATACAAATGTACACTTACTCTATCGTACACTCACCTTTAGCCAAGGGATAGGTGAGAGTGAAATTAATTTGAAGCTGACGTACATATACTACAGCGACCATCCCTGTCACACTGAGCGAGTGAGAGAGAAACAGTGCCAGAGAATATATATATATATATATATATATATACATCGTAATATTGTCTCATAACTCTTGGCTGTGGCAATCGGCGTGGCTTATCTTGCAAACGGTGGCGTTTCAATTAGCCCTGGTGTTGTGCTTGTGTATATATAGTGTTGTATACGCGCGTGGATAGATGACCATTGTGGTTTATACACATCACCTATATCCTATATATATATATATTTATCAATAAATATATGTATATATATAGACAGTGGCATAAAGTCAAACTGTATATGGAAAAGTCTTATCCACAAGTGCATTTGCGACTATGTGGTGGCAGCATAAATACAGCGCAATTAATTCGCCGACGGCGACGATCGGATGCGGGCAAGCCGGTATATAATGTGTGTGCGATACCGGTACCATACATATATATATATATATATATATATATATACATGTATTGCCTCTTCATTGCGACTCTCGATTATCATCATTCACTCTACCTATTTGTATATGTCCATGCTGTATATGTGTATGGACCTATCTACCTAGATCAAATATATATACATGTATGTATGTGTTTGGAAATCAGTAGTGATATATTTGTATATATATATATAGTGCCACGGTATATAGTGAGACATTCCCGACATTCATAGATGTATATGTAATAATGATCAAAAAGAAAAATCTAAGTGACATTCATCAATTAAATATCCAACAATTTGCATTTTTATTATCAAAGTTCAAAATATTACCTCACAAATATTTATAAATACTACGTTTATTATTAGTGTTATTGTTATTATTATTTTTTGAACTATATTTATAATAAGATTACATTATCATCCTTGTAGATTTAATTATATTTAATATTGAATTATTATAAAGATTTATCATTGCATTAAGATTATATATATTCTTTCACTCGATTAATTTCTTTTGTCGACAGTTTATTTATTAATGTTGTTGTTGTTTTTTTTTTATTTTTCTCTTGAATTGCAATGATTTATTTTAATATATCAAGTTGTATTATATATGAGTGTGTACGCATTTATTGTGTGCATTGCAATATTGTGTATGTCTCTGTGTGGAATTCTCAATAAATGTATTGATATGCAAGCTTTGCTAATAGAAACATGCCACCAGTATATATTATGTGGATATACAGAGCCTGTTTGCAAACATAAATGCTCACAAACGTATATATATGTGTGTTTGGATGCGTATAGTCATTGATATAGAGCAAAATGCATATATATATATATATATATATATAGTTACCCTATATTCAAGCATATCGTTAAAGCAATGTTGAATGTGCTATGGGTATTAGAGAACGGCAGTTACCATCATTGATTTGTCGCTTTATTAGATCTTAGTTTGCGCTGATTTTAGTTATAGATTGTGCAATGGCTCCTCAATGCAATTCTCAACGTTATATATACATGCATATATACTTAATATATGTTTATACCTATAGACATCTAGTCACATCTGATCATTATGGTGTGTGGTCGGTGTCTATAGCAGCGATCACCTTGTTTGATGGTGTAATTTGTGTGAATTAGACGATTCTAAGCGTCAGGTGAATTCTACATTGTGTATAATCACCGATAATTCGGTATCCGTAACGCACTTACGATTTAATCGACAGCCTCTCTATCGTTGCTCTATCAAGTTAATTGCACATTTGGCTATAACACTTTGGCCCATCTACAAATTATATTCTTTCATTTTATTATGGCTAATGTGACAATTTAAAATTATTTATTTATCTTTAAATATTTTTCGTGATATTAATTGTCAATGAAATTAATTTTATTATAAAATATCCACGTGTACATTGAGAGAAAACAAATTATTACACCAAGAAATTTTTGAAAGTCTTAATTTGAGATTTCTTGGTTTGAGAGAATACTTTCGTGTATCAAAAACTCCATAGCGATGTATTTTTATCTTGTTTTGAGTTTACTTTTTAATTCATTTGTATTGTGAGAGATAACATTGGATCGATGATAAAATCGTTGTGAGTTTAAGATTGAAATAAAAAGACGAACTATTTTGAAAAAATAAAATTTATATAGTAATTTATATAATTTATATAAATATAAATATTCATTTTAAAATTATTATTTAATAGTAATTGACATGTGTGTACAGTATTATATAGAAATTTATTTATGTCGTGATGAAAAGAGAGACGATATGGTGTTTGGTATAAATGTCACCCTAGTGCACAACCACCCGCTGTGTCAAATTGGCCAAATCAAATGTTTCTAACCATCTGTTCTATCGAAAATGATCAGATGAAATGAGATATAAACACTGTGATATTTATATATACAGTGTCTATATACAATACACTATTGCCAAGTGCACATCCGGTATAAGGTGAAATGTTTATTGATGTTTACGCACAGTGGTGTGTCACATTGTTCATGCTGCGCAATAAAACCTGCCAGTGATATCTGCGGTATAGACGATTAAATTATGTTGTCAGACGCACCCTTCAAGCTTAAACACTAAAAGAAGAGAATAAATCGTTTGATAAACTCAACGAGCATGCCTTACATAAACACTTTTGGTGACATGTGTGTGTCTATGCATATAAATTAAACATCTATTACATCATTGTCCAGAATTATCGCACCATCAACTATTGTCAACTATTCAAATGAATTGTATTCTCATTGAAATGTATATTATACAAATGACAATTTTGGTATAAAATAAAATGTACAATAATTTTTTGCTTGAATATTTGCTATTTCTTCTTTTTATTTTATTTACATATTTGTAACGAATGTGATTTTTTATTCGTAAGATGAATGCGAATAAATAAAGAGACTGATGTGCAATCTCGTGAGAGAGAATGAGAAAGAATGAACGTACGTGATAGCAATAAATCAGACATGAGAAACTAAAATAGTGTAACGTTGAATACAAAACAGAAAAAGAATCGCGCGGATTTTCGTGGTGAATTTTTTTTTATATATGTATATACACAAGCGTTTACATATGTATGTGCATGTATGGATGGATAACGCTACCCTCTACTGTGTGTTGTGTCTTTCACGATGCCTGTGACTATTTTCCAATAATTTACCACCATTGGGGTTGGTTATACCGCGCGTTCACCAAACGTATATATATATATATATACATACAGACGAGACAAGGACGAAGAAGTATTAGGAAAAGCTGCACGACGCGTGGTGGTAATGTTGGCATGGGACCACGCAGTCAAACAGAGAAGAGCAAGGGGATGCAAAGTGTGCGAGGGAAGTCGAAGAGAAGGGGCGGGTGGGATGAGGGGAGTTAGGGGTTGGTCGCTCGCACACGACTGACACTATCGTGGTAATAAATACTCACAGCCTCTGACGTCACTTCGCCCACGGCCCGATATTATACTTTATCTCGAAACTAATTCCCGCGAGCAGATTTATTGCAAGAAAGGGGTGAAAAAAAAAAAAAAAATAAAAAAATAAAAATGGCATGAAGAAAAAAAAAGAAAAAATTTTTTTTCCGCGCAACTCCCTCGCGCGCGCATTCGCGATTTCTCTCTGCCGCCATGAATTTCTTTTTTTTTTTTTTTTTTTTTTTTTTT
>CAJUYH010001277.1:0-12232 GCA_910591685.1 Galerucella tenella | reverse complement strand
TCTTTTGAATGATGATTTTCTAACTGCATACAGGATGGACCACTTTGACGACGGGTTTATTTTCGCGTGTACACCCCGGATATTTGTCAACTGAAAAACTCTTTGATCATGTTGCAAGTTTTTATTTTGTATGTATGCGACAGTTTTCCTGTCATGTATAGGTATGTATATATGTATACTCGATTGTTCACTATACTTTCTATCTTTCTCCGTGTCATCTTGCCATTTCATACAAAGAACATCCAACAACCACGACAACATAGCGCAGTATATATATTCATATATATACCCCAGTACTTTGAAGTGAGTATGGACGCCACACTCTTGTCGTTCGCAGAATGAATGTTGTGGATTAACGTGTGTAGAGGTGAAACACAGCTATGTACGATGTGTTTGATATATGTGAATGTGTGTGTGTGTGTGTCTGTGTGTTTGTATATAGGCATTGAAGCGGGTGAGTAAGCGAATGCGCGCGGGTGCGCCTCTCTTTCCCGTCTATGGAGATACGTTGAGAGATACGCTTCAACGCGACTGAGACTTACGCTCCCGCAGATAGAGCCGATATTATTCATCTAGCTTCCTCACTAATTCCATTCATCCCCTCACACTCGTCGTCGTTGTCCGCATCGTCATCACATCGTGTTGGACGTCGCTGTTGTCAGTTTCTTCATTACCTCCATCGCGTGTTTTCTCTTTTATCAAACTCTTACTTTTATATACGAGTACATAGATAGGTATATAAATTTTTTGAAAATTTATTCTTTCATTTATTTTTATGCTTTTCAAATTATTATTGTTGTCAATGTAAAGTATCGTGTGAACTAAATTGAAATATCAATACAGTTATTTTATTGCTATATTTATATTAATAATTATATTATATAATATTATGAAATAGTTGGGAATTTTTACAATTTAATAAATATACTGTGGTAAATATTTAGCATTCACAGGAAATACAGGTAATTTTAATGGACGATGAGTATAGAAATAGCCTCGACAAAATTATATAGCAATCACACAACACGCAAGCATATGTGCAATTGTAGCCAACGCATTTATTCACAATATATATTTATATATATATATATATATATATATATATATACTTTCATACGTAGACCCCCTATTTACATTATATTGCGCTTGATGTCTCGTAACGTCACTGCATCAGCACAATCGAGATGTGAGCTAGAGACCACCTGCTGCAGATGTGGCATTTACATTTAAATCGTTTCCCAATACGCTGCAACCTATAGGTATCTCTACGATAGATTTTCGCGAATTTGCAATAAATTTATTTATGTAAAAACATGGCAATATAACGAGATAGTCGAATACATCATTGATTCATTAATTCATATATGAGATGCATTTCATAATAAATTGGATGAAAAAGGTGAAACGCTACTTTTAATCAGACAACTTTGTCTCATTTCTTCATTAAAAATTCCACTTTTTATTTTCTCCTGTATACAAATATAGAATATACTAATTTAATATTGTCTTTTAAATCTCACAGCAGTACTTCAATTACTGTAAAATGGTACTGAAGATAATTTTAATTGAAAGTTCCACGAAGTAAATGAATATGGCTTCAATTATTTCAATTCAATTAAATCAAAAAAAAAATAAAAAATAAAATATATTAATATATATATATATATTTAATTGCGGATTTAAAATGGTGGACGATTGACTCAATAGTGCAATACCCAATATATAATTCAATAGCCAATGTACATATGGATGGTGCAATATGGTTAAAATAATATTAACCCTCGTAGTTTTCAAACACCTTGAGTATATTTAATTGGTCCCCTTCGATATTATTCATTCGAACTTAATCGAAGAAGTTGGCGTGTATTAGACAGATATATAATATATATTATCACAAGTAGTTATATATACAATCTAAAACATATTTGCTGGTTAAACCGAGCGTGAGGTATATATCTATTTGGCCGATTTGGCACGGACCCACCCTGCCAGTTATTGCGGTTTATAGAGTAGCTAACAGAGTTGAAGTGAGTAAATGCGAAGTGTGTACGACCCCTGCTGTGCGACTTTGAATTTATATATAGAGATCTATCTCACCTCGCATTCTATGTAATGCACCTACTATATATATATATATATATATATATATATATATAGTTTCGGTTGCTTGTATTTAGTGTGTGCGAGCGCTTTCACTCACCCTCGATGTGTTGAAGCCAACCCCCAGGATTTAGTCACACCGAGTGCTAACAGTTATTTATATGCACCAGTCACCCTGTACCGAATTGACCGATATCGAAAAGGGATGCAATAATATAATACACTGTACTAAAACATCAGAAAATTACATTATATATATATACTTTATGGATTTAATATCTGTGTGAAGGTAAAACTGTGTCCAATTTTTTTTTTATTCTTAATATACAATTTGGATATATGACTGTCAATGTTGGTCGTTCAATTTAAAATATACTTGTATTGAAGTATGATAATAAAAAATGCGCGTGATAAATATTGAGCAATTATTTAAACGACAGTAATGTTAATATTAAAATTGCGAAGTGACTTCAGATAAAAGTGCAAAAATTAAAGAAAATATCATGTGTAACATTTACTCTTGAAGTTTGATAGCGATTAAAATGTTCATTTTTACATTGACTGTATTGAATATTATTTCTTTTTGTTTTTATCTATATGCTGTTTTTTTTTTCTTTCCACGATTCGATACATAAGAAAATACTTTATTTGATATAGGGTATGGAGTGTACGGGTATATAAAATATATAACAATGCTGCTTTGGTGTAGATAAGAAGTTATCTGTCGTTTGGATACGATAGAATCCATGGAGGGTGGATACATACATACCGAGAAGAATAAGAAACAGGCAGTGGCGGGGGCGGTGGTGGTAGTGGTGGTGGTGGTGGTTACAAGAAGGGGATGTATTTTTTCCCGCCTCAAGGATAGCTATTCGTGGATATTTCAGTATATTTATATATGTATACAGGGGAGCAAGAAAAAATGAAAGAGCGAGGAACAGGAGCGCGTGCGAAAACGTCCTGTCACCATCCCTTCTTCTGTACATAAAAATAAGCGAGAGAAATCGAGACAGAGAGCGATATTTATATATATATATATATATATGATACAGAACAGTTTTTCATCTTTGGTATAACGTTATATGAGCCATTGTGCACGTTGGTATATGATGCATCGAGTCGTAAATACTCTATCGGCATCGAGTGGTTTCACGTTCATACGATAAAAACACCATATTTCTATTTTTCTTTTTTCTTTTTTTTTTTACTTTTTGTCTCTTCTATCTATTTATTTAATATTTTTTTTTGTTCTTTATTTTTTTTTCATACTGCAGGACAATGTTACACCCACAATTTATTTTTTATTTTTCTAGTAAGTATCGCTGATAAAACGCAATAACAATATAAAATTTTCCCATAAAAAAATTTTTTCTCCTCTGCCATTTCTTTCCTAATTTTTTTTTTTGTCTATTCATTTTGTTTCGCTTTATTACTACAATATATTTTTTTTGTCTTCTTTACTTTTCATCAAGTGTATAATCGCTTATATATATAAATCTGATGCAATCTCCAACGTGTTTCAAATATAATTATAGAGAATTCATATATATATATATACGTATGCCTAAAGCCACTGTATGTATACATATACAAATTATTATTGATATATCTGCATACGCATGCATTTATATATACAAATATGGTACAAGTGAACAGATATAGATGCGGTTGAGTGTGTTATTTCATTTTTCATATTGGGACAATGCCGTAACCGACAATATATATATAAACGAGGACGTAGAAAGAGAGTTTTATATATACATATATGCAATATACCTTTATAGATATACTCATATATGTACATATATGAGATTATACAATGGACGCCTGAGGATGAGGGTGGAGTCAGCGAGTAAAAGAGAGCGAAGGTAGGAACAAGGAAAGGTGCTTATTTGCATACGTGGAATACTCCACCTCAATGTGTGTATAGACATGTGTGTGTGTGTGTGTGTGTTTATGTGAGTACCTGATTTTTTTTTCTTTTCGTTATTTTATTTTATTTCTTCACGTTACCGTGGAAACGACTCTGGGGACTCTCTCACATCTCTTTATGTATATAAACTCAGTTTTATATTGTATATATATATATATATTTATTTATTTGAGAAAAGTGAGAGAGTGTGTACTCTCTCATGTGTTTGTGTGTATATTCCCCAGGCGCAATATATTAAAGTCTTGAAACGATCATAGGATCGATTATGTTGCAGTGATTTCGTATATTTATGAAGAGAGAAAAAATATGGTGAACATAGAAGTGAAAGGGGTGAAAAACTCCATATAAATTCCTTTTTTTTTTTTTTCGTAGTCAACAGTGCAATGTGTTGATGTGATTTATTCATATAGTTTTTTTATTTTAGTTTGTTTTTTTCTTTTATGTTTTCCTACGGTTTTATCGCCCGCTATTTATTTTCACAAGTAAACAGATCGTAATGCAATGTCACTTACAATCAATTTCGTTTGATTGCCAGTACAACTGCTTTGAGAATTTATGAGGGAGGATATTTTATAAATGTATATGTAAGAAATGGGAAGAGAGAAGCCCATTGTTGGCTCGCGTCTGGAAACATTAATTCTAGAATTTTTTTTCCATTCCGATGCGCTCTGTCAGGCAAAGACGACGAGAAAGAAGACGGAGCAGAGAACAAAAAAAAAAAAAAGAAATTTTCTTTTTTTAGTATTTATTTATTTATTTATTTATTATTATTTTTTTTTTTTAAAGAGACTGTGGTGGTGTTCGGTTACATTTTTGACTATATCCCGTTGGATCTTTTGCTTATGATGATGGTCCATTCCGTTTTTGCCCTGGCGTTTTGACGTTTTCTCGACATATTTTGATGGTTTCGTTCACCACACCATATATATATATATATTCGTTGCACGGCGACCTTCTTCAACTCCATTTCTAACCAACGTCAACTAAAATATATAATATATACAAAATTCGACAGCAATTTCAGTATGGTCATTGACGCGTGAAAAATGACTTAGAAAAACTTTCATTATATGGACATTTTCACTATATATATATATATATATATATGAATTCTATGCCATGCATAAAATTATAAATAATGTGCGTAGATTTGTGCCAAGTCATCGGCCACATAGATCATTCACTGCTGATTGTGCTAATGTAGTCATTAACTCTATTATACGGTGAAGAAAAATATTTTAGTTTTTGACAATGCCACATAATACTTTGTGTAATTACTTATGTGTAAATATAAGTGCATACATAAAAAAAGAGAATGGAACAATTCTAATTATTATCGATATCGATACAGAAATTTTTTTTTTCAAACTTCTTTTATTTTATTTTGTCATTTTATTGCTATTCTCTTTGTTTTCGCTGTTGAATTTTTTTTTGTTTCGCTTTGCGCTTTGCCTTCACTTTCTTCATCTGTAAATCCTTTTTGTCGAGACAAAGCGAGCGTTGGTTGTTTGAATCACTTTTAAAATCCATCATGGCTGGTGAACAATGACACGACATCGTACGATCAAACACTCGGACATATCTACACATGTATATGTATTCACACACATGAGCACAGACAGTGGAGAAGTATTGGACGCAAAGAAGAATGAATAAAGTGAAAAAAAAAAATAAAAAAATAAAAAAAAAGTGTAGAAGAAAGAAAGTATAAATAAAATATTGAAGAGTTGAAAGTGTGCAGTGAGAAAAATGTAGTGGACAGTGACCTGGTCCACGATGAATTGCGGCTAATCGAATTCTGACATTGTAGATATACACATACATACATGTGTATATATATCTGTGTTTCAGTTATAGAGTTATAGAGAAACCGAGGGTTTCTGTCGAGATGTATCGATTAGCCCCGACGATATACCCTACGCATTGTTCAATGACGAACATTATATATATATATATATAAATATATATGTGTGTGTGTCTTTGCATGTATAGTAACTTTCACATTTTCTTTCGCTTATATTTTCATTTTCTTCTTTTTCATATCATCGTCAACCAACGACAAATATTGAAATAAATACACATAGACGTGGATTTATTACAGATATTATCCATTGTAATACAATTAAAAATATGGCAGATGAAATCTATTAAATTTCGTAATATTTATTAATTTACTATTTATAATTAAATTAATTGCCATTCTATTATTTTTATATCTCTCGTGTGATGTAGGAATAAAAAAAAATTTGTACGTGTGATTATTAACAGTGGGGTATATATACGATATCAATGTGCGAAGATAAAATTAAATTAGATTCTTTTTTATTTTTTATTGTTTTTTCACTCACTATCTTTTATCCCTGTTGCTCTAACCAATTTTATCCATACTGTACTGCGCATCGCAAGACATTCAATATGTCTCCTCGTAGTATCCCCTGTGATTTCAATTTCACAGCCGATCCTTTCTCACACACATCACTGAACAATTTCTCACTTCCATATCTCTTTCACGTCGTTTCTGTGCAATAAAAAATAAGAGAGAGAAGAAAAAAAAATCAATATTACATACATACTGATACAAAAATATATATAAACTAATCCCTATTATATATATATATAAGATTTATAATACCTAATCTTTGAAGAAAATTCAATAAATGATTTTTAACAATTCATCAGTCGCAAAAAAAAATATTAATATTTACTATTAACGATATATTATTGTTTACAACTTTTAGATAAATACATGGGAACGTGAGTAATATTTAGGCCACTCACTATTTAAATCTTCAATTATTTATAAAAACAGTATTGGAAATAATGTTTGGTATTTTTAGTTTAAAATTTTTCCTTGTTAAAGAATTTTCACGAGAATTAAAAAAAAAAGATAATTGACCAAAAGAGAGGAAAAATTTAATTCTTCATTCCTGACGTGGAGAACTATGAAAAAAAAAATCGTTCAATTAAAATAACGATTGGCCTTCTCTGAATAATAAGTAGTTGAGTTGAAATAAAATATACCTCAAACATATTTTCCTTGACATTTATATACTTGTGTATATATACATAGACATATACAAATACCTTTTTAAATTCGACTCCACCTCTGTATTATAACCGTCACCATAGATATAAACACACTCACAGTAAGATCGCATAAGTCCCATTTTCCAAATCCCATTGCACTTATATACATTATATATTGTGGGATGCTCCACCCCGAGAACAAGAAAAAGATCGACGAGAGACGCGTGTCTCGTGGGTAACCTTTTTTCCTACGGGGGGGCACAGACTACACATACACTTTTATATTACATGTATACCTATACAGGGATACAGTACAAAGCCATTTTTCTCACTCATCTCATTCGCATCTTTCACTTTCAATACATATACGAAAAGCGTGACGACATTTGGTTATTTTGTTTTGTACACAGATTCGTTATGGCAAATATAATAGCTATTTGATGACTACTACACGACACTTCTACCAATAAAATTATTCAAGGTATAGACATTACGATAGGGAACCCGTTTGTAGCACTGGTACTTTTATATATAATGTATATCCCTGACATTCAATTCTATTGTCAAAGTCCATTTGGAATAATCGACAAATGGACTATTTCAATTAACTTCGCCATTAAATTTATATATATATATATATTATTTTACTATTTTTATTTTTGCTTTCTCTATCGCTTTATTTCACTGTTGCATTTGCCCAATCGCTATAATGTATGAGTGATTCATGATGTGTATCGATACAGTGCAGGAGGCGTGTGAACCATTTACATCAATTCATTATTATCATCAACATTTATGTTGTATCTTTTCATCATAAATACGTTTTATGTTATAGACACGTTTGGAATCACGTTTATAATTCATGTATAAATGTTATACATGTATATATATATATATATATATTTATATTTTTACATGTAGTAATATGCAAATATACTGATTTGACACTTTTAATGAAAAATAAAAAATATTTATAAAGTTGTAATGAAATTTGGGGGATTTTTATTTCCTTTTTTTTTCTTTCCGTGTCAAATTTTCTATTGTCCACAGACAATTGAATGGTAAATTTGAAAGGAAAAAGGAAAAAGGCCCTTCAAAAATCAGGATCACTTCACACCTACATCGTGAAAAATATATTCATAGAAATGATTTAAGTTTGAGACAAACCTGTTTCCATTTATATATACAGATACATATATTTATGTCAAGTGGATATTCTGCATTAAAATTTGAGTAACAATTGTGGAGAAAAGTTTGAATATAATAGATATAGTGAGATGCGGCGCGGCTAAAGCCAAAAATGTTATTCTTCGCATTGGTAACGTCAACAATACCGTAATCTATAGTTTAGTCGACAATAAGTGCAAAAGGTGAAGAATAATATTCTGGAAAATGAAAAAATAAAAAAGGAGGCAAATACATAACGAGAGTGAGTGAAACTGAAATATATATAGAGACATATTATTGTTTTTCGTCCTTCTTTTCACTTTTATATAGTCACACCACACGTTTCATCTCTTCATATATAACTATATATAATATAATGTGGCACACTGCGTCGCAGATATCCCGCTGTCATACTCACGAAGGACTCTATCCATTTCAACTTTTTGAGTTTGAGAATATGTCCTTTTAGAATGCGTAGAGAGTGATCGCGCGAGTTAGGTGGACGATGCTTTGTGTGAACCATGGGTGGGCCAGGGCCAACCTGCCTCATGGGAACCTGTGGCGACTTATCCCTCAGACTCATCCTCAATATATAGACACATATACCATACACACTTTATACTATATATAAATTTTTTTTTTTACCACTACCATTTTTTATTTTTATATTTTACTTCTTTTTTGCAATAGAACGTGATAGTCACCCTCTTGTGTATAGGTAGCACTTGATTGATTTTACACGTTCGTAGAATTGAGAGTAATTTATATATATATATATATATATACATCAAATATTTCATATTCATCGTGACACACCCAATATTGCATTCAAAAAAGGAGAAAAAAAAATAAAAATCAACAATAGAACTCAAATCAAATATTGATATTCAGTTTCTTATCACCATCAATTTCTTTTTTTGTAATATCAGATTGCAAAATAATATTATTATCAACTTATTACATAAGTACATAAATATAAATATATTATATAAATAAAACTGTGGAAATTCTTGAATTTCTCTCAACTATATATATATATATATATAAAGGGGGTGGATGGCACCAGCCAATTAATGACTTCAAGTCCCTTAATCCGGCTATTTGGCTTCACGAATGACTTTTCATCCCCTACAGTGGAAGTCTAGTGTTTCTCTTTAAGCAAACGGCCAAGAGACAACGGAGGGTGCGAGAATGCACGAGCACAAGCTTCGCCCCACGAGAGAATTTCAACCCCCTTTTTGGACGACAACGACGACGACGACGCCTATTTAAGCATGTTCTCTCTCTCTATATATATATATATATACACACACTCTGGGACACCATAGTCATCCTCAACGAAATTTCCTTCTTCCCCGACATTCACCCTCTTTACATTCCCCAATTTCCTTTGTATATATATATATATATATGTGACAACCTCAAACTATATCCTATACATACCCATAAATATATGCGCCCGCGTTAGTACTACCAAAAGCATCAGCCACTTATCTGGCACGCGCATCGGATTGCGTTGCCTTATCGCCAAACTGCACTACTTTTACCACCAAACGCCGCGGACACATACATACACACACACTCCTTACTAAAGAATTCACTTTTGTATATATATATATCCACACTTCTACTCCAGTGCATGAAGCTACCATTTACTCTGTGCCACTCGCTAGCTCTTAATGTCTTCCTTCTTCAAATAAACGAAAATACTTTTGTGATAATACACTCGCAAACACAACGTAAAATATTTATCAAAAATATAAATATTGTATAATATAAATATTTGCAATTAAATATGTCATGAGCCAATTGCATTATAACCACTGTCTGTATATATATATATATATATATATATATATATTAGAGGGGATACGAAATGGGAAACTGAAAAGAATGGAAAAAAAAAAAAATGATATTCATAGTGTTAGTCATCACGATTACTCTCTGATAATAAATAAAGATCCGTCGCGATGACGTTCATGTCGTGTCCTGTCGTCCAAAGTCGAAGCAACGCAAGCCGCTTGATCGGGAAAAAAAGAATATAAGCAGTAGAGTGAAACACACTCTCACACTGTATATATATATATATATATATATATATATATTTGTGGAGAAGTTTAATATTAATCGCGGCTGTCTCACTACACTTGGTATATATAAGATACCAGTCGCGTGAGAAGAGTTGGCTACGAATGAAAGAGTATATATATATATAAGAAGGAGAGAAGGAGAAAAAGAAAACAAGACGACGGTTGTGGCTGCTACCTGGACAGGTTGGACACGCTCGTATATATACTTGGGCGACTGGTGCCGCGTGCGCGCGCGCGCGCGATGATTAATCGCCTAATGATTTCATTTCTACCGTCGCACAACGAACGATAACCTCATTGCACCCCGTGTTATATTTATACACGCACCATCAACTCTTTATCCTTAAATAGCATTGAGCAAAATAATATAGAGGTATGTGGTATATAAAAGTATGTATATAGGCAATGGTGTTATATGGAAGAAAGAAAAAAAATGATATACATGTATATAGAAATAAAATGAAAATAGGGTCGCAGGATTTACGATTCAATTCCTTGTATTTATATTTCCATTTTTCCCGTGGTGAAATGTCGAGAAAAAAAAAAAGAAAAAGTGGTTGTGTTTAAATACACATTGGCCAAGATGTATATAAATGTTGAATGGATATATTCCTATAATAGGTGAGTAAATATATAGGCGCCATATAATAATCTTTTTATAATACAAACTCGTTATAAAGTCGTTTATTATCATCTCACTCGAGTTTATAATACAGAAGAAAAATGTCTTGAGTGCAGGGATATATTCCCCCCTTATGTTCATGTGTCAACGTCGTATTCTTATTCCAACAGTGTTATATTCTCAAAGTGGCCATCTGTATAATGTTATAGAAGATATAATAATAAAAAAAAAAATGATAGTATTAATACATAAATTAAATGAAATGAAAGGATTCGAGATCTATAAAAGAGGTAGTGTCATTTTGCTGTTGCTACTATGCGCCACATCATTGCATTCTTTGTCACCGCCATTATGCTTTCATATATTTATTTGAACGTTGATAAATCACACTCGAGATACACTACCTCTACTCATCTTCCTATGAAAATATACTTCCTATACCCAATCTATATATACTATTTACAAATCTAAATACAATATTTATCTACATTTAAGTCACCCTGTAAATTCAAATATCTATTTTTTAGTCCCTCTTTTCTTTTTTCATTTTATTATTTTACATACAAATAAATTTACTAGTGTAATTACCTTTTGCCATGGAATAACAGTAAATCGCAGCGACCATATTATGGACACTGCCACGCGACGATGGAATTTTTTTATCTGATTGTGTTTATTTTTTTTTTTGTTCTTTCTTTTTTACTTTTTCTTTTCGCCGAGCGATCTATTCCCGCAGGTACCGTTAGAAAATAATCTATGGGGGTGCACACAGAGTACACGTTGTTATGTGACGGGCCACCCTTGAGCATAGATGGCATGGTGTATATATACATATATATATATATATGTATAATGTGCGCGTGGGCCCATCAGACAGATCGAAGACATCGCGTCGTGGAAGACGAAAAGAAAAAAAAAATAATAATAAAATAAAGGAGAAAAGAAAAGGTTCGTAAAAGATATAGTCCCACAGATTTTTCCCTAAATTGTATCCCATGTCAGCGAGACGTCCATAAGTCACAGTTTTTATGAGGCAGAGTTTGTTTAATGCAGTAAATTGCCGTTAAATTATGCACACTGATACATATATATATATACATATATATATATATATATATATATAACGCCACATTTTTTTTTCCTTTATCTCTTTCCGATTCTGACCTACTAGAGTTTGGCAAACATCTTCCATTTTTCATTCAAACATTCAATCACCCTTTGCGCTAAAAAAATCACTTAAAAAAAATGTATATATATTTGAGTCATTTTTAAATAATTGTCTTATTCTATTTT
>CAJUYH010001276.1:17959-50603 GCA_910591685.1 Galerucella tenella | reverse complement strand
GGTTTTATCGGGCACAGAGCAAACTCTTTGTATCTATATAGTGAATGATGTCGCATTAAGGTCTGAAGGTTGAAGAAGAAGGATCACACTTGCTTATTACTGTACAATGTGTGAATCAGTTATACGAAGAAAAAAGTATTTGCCGATCAAAGAAAAAAGTCGACAAATGATTTTGAACAAACTTTACCATAAATTGCAGCAATACTCAAACAGTTCTAATAATTATAGATTATTACAATACATAACTGACATCAAATAATTTCAATACTAATTATTTTTTGTAGTTGAAATAATCTAAGAAAACCTCTTATCAATTTTGGAAGCGTGGGAAATCACTCAGAACAAGTATTTCAATACCAAATTTTGTCATCAAATTATAGTAGAACCTTTCAATTATGACTTTCCATGTAGTTTGGTATTATTTAGCCACTATTCGCAAAAATGTAATTAAAAATATAACGTAACCAAGACTACTTTTTGATTACGGTACTTTCAAGGCAAGTTTTTACAAAGCTAAATGTGGAATTCTATAATGGCAATGAGGAGTAAGCAGAATGCAATTATTAAAAAATGCATGTTTCATTTTAAATACAGTTGTAATTAATTAGATAACACAACTGAGTATTTAGATTAATCGTCAGGGAATTCTTTTATTGTTGGAAAATTTTAATGAATTTAAAATATCTAAATAGAAATGCGTTCTCAAATTTCAGGGAATCTGTTATGTAAGAAAGTATTTCAGTTATTAATATTATAATCACCAAACATAGTAATTAAGATATCATCCGCAAATAAGGGCGTCGAAATATATTATTAAAAAATCAGTACTTTACAACCAGTTTAATGAAGTTTTTCGAAAGAATTTTGCATGTTTGAAACATTGTAAGTAATAGATTCGTACTAACTTTAGTTAAGGACTGTTTAATGTATTGATTTTATTAGAATAAATAAAATAATGAAAACAGAGATGTTCAAATGAAAAATTGTAGCTAATACATTTATCTACAAAATTTGTCCTCTAATTAACATTAATAAATTAAATTATTTAACATAACATAGCGAAGATTATGCTTTAATCTTCAAACTTTATTTGAAACTTTTTTTGTATCTGCATTTTTCTGCATTTTTTTGACCCCCCTTTATTTTCATTATTACATTTTTAATGTAATTTGTTGAAGATTTTTGTTGTTAATATAATATATTATTATTAATTTTCAAGGAATATAGTAGCAGCCCATATTAAATAATGTAAACTGATTTTTTGCCGACAAAAATTATTTCAAACAAACGCAAAACTCTTTCAAAATCTAAATCGGTTGTAATAGGCTTAAACTTATCTGGACGCCTATGTTAGATAGATACTGATATATGTATAGACCAGTTCACTTATACAGCTTCAATTTTTTTTAATAACATTTACAGCAGCTTTTGTTGCATAAGGTTATTGTAACTGATGCACAATTAAAACTCCAACATTACCTACTTAATCTTTTTTTTTTCATTGAACATAAAGTTTCGTAACAAAGGGTAGGGTTTTGTAATAAATAAAATAAAATTACTGTTGTAACCAGTTTCTCCAAGGTGTACGTACACGACAGGGTCACTATGAACAGAAAAGGTAATATAAAAAATGCAAATTATTATACGTATTTGAAAGAAGCTATGCCAGATAATAACAATAAATTCAAAATAATACATTAACATTTTGTCAAACGTATTTAGAAAATAAAATAAAATAAAACAGTATAAAAATAGTTCATGTAAAACGACAAATGCTATAGATCACTGCTGAGTATGAGAATGACCTAGTTAAGACGACAATACGTCTGAAACACTGTAATGTATGGCAGCGACACGTAGATATAAAACTATAAAGAAAACTGAGTAGAACTACAGACGAAGTTTCCCACAGAACAAGCAATAGGTATTACATTTTTATTATTTTTATATTGTAATAAAATAAGTAGATTTTGAATGTTTTTAAAATTATTTTCAATATCTGGAATACTCAACGAACTGTATGGGAGGGATTAGAAGAAACTCTTTTTAAGCTGTATTCTTGACTGAGGGAGTAGAGCTTTTTGAGAGAACACATATTTTGTCTTTATTTTGCTTGGCTACTCTAAAATTATCTGTTCTCTCGGGAATCTTCACTTCCTCAGTCAAGAATACAACCACTGGTGTGAACGTATGTGTTCGCAAGTTGATCGGTTAAATCAGGGGGGTTCGGGAGCTGTTCAGTGTTCACGTACAGTTCGCAAACTTTGTATTTTGATCTGTACGAGCCTTAACTAGAAGAAGAGATCTGCAAGTAGGATCTTCAACATCTCGAGAGGCTGACTAACACGGGATGGTGAGAGGAACGAATTGCATTGTACAAAACAATATTAGAATTTTACAATAAATAATAAAAGAAATTCTAAAATGCACAATATCATATCTACGTTTTCTGACACAGCTACGCCGTGGTATATTTATTTAATCAATTGGCAAGTCAATCAACGTAGGAAGGCAATCAATATTATATCATGCACCAGCCTTGAATTTATCATATTATGACGTAGTCAACTTTATAAAATGACAACTGTAGTTGTTAGTGCTATTGCTCCAATATTATTAATCTTATTAATCTGAGTTTTATGTGAACAAATATATAAAATTGTAGTACACATTTTTTTGAGTATTGTTGAAAATATTTTGTAAAGTCAACAAGTGACAAATATTTAGTAGGTATTTATTATAATGTGATTAAGAAAAATTATGCGATGACAAGAGAGCTGAGAATATTCATATTTTTGACAATCGAAATTTTTTTTTTTTATTTAAAGCTTGAATTAATAATATATTTCTTAGGCTCTCTAGGCTTTCCAAAGAAATACTGTTTATTTGTCAAAACAGGACATACTGACTACCCTTTGTGAAAAAACATTATATTTTAAAAGACCATCGTCGAGTTACATGTGTGTGTTACTCATGAAATACATTTTATGTTATCGCAATAAAAACTGCTGCAAATTTTTATTATTAAATTGACAAAACATAAATAACGTACTTAAAATTTCAACAATTTATTGCGGCATTAAGCCCACCCTCTTTTCTAAGCATTATATGGCCTTCCAACCCAAAAAATATGGAGAACGTCCATACAAACCCTGAGGAAGGTCGCCGAAACGTTTTTCTCGGAACCAGGTAGGCAGCAGGCAGGCAGATCCTTTTCTGTCTGTCAGCCAATCCAATTGGAGATGATCATGTCCCTCAATAAAACAAACGGATATTTTTTTCGAAAAATATGACTTAATTCATTCACACAAACAATCACACATATGTACCTATAAAACTGTTAACAAAAGAGTTGGCAAAATGTCAAAATGGTATGTTTAATCATTGGGCAACTGTAATGTACAGTAATATAAGATGACAACTGAAATATTTGAACAATTTGAAGCTTCTTAATATACGATTTTAGCAAGACAACATCAAATTCAAGCATATTGAATAATTCTATTATATACAATTACAAAGTGTAGTTAAATTTAACCTTATAATTTCAATATTGTTAAATTTACCATTAGGAAGAGCACATCAGTTTGAGGCTCTGTGCAAAAAATTATACGTCAGCGAGACTCCTAAGTCGCCTAAAAAAATTATAAACATTAAACAGCGCTCCTCTCCGAATTTCAGGCGTGACGTCATCGCATATGAAATCTCTCGTTCAGAGAGCGGATACCTCGCCCATCGGTTTTCGGTTAGATGACTACTTAGCTAGTAACAGTACTTTGCTTGCTTATATGCTCATTATTTTTTATTATACGTTTTAGAAAACTCTAAACAATGTTATGTTTGTGAAATAAGAAATAATTTAAACAATTCGACACAATGGACCAGAACCAGAGTGAAAAAAGCTATAAATATTGTGCGGTTCCAGAATATAAAAGTATTACGATTAAAACATCTAACAAAACATTTATTTCTATTAATGAGGATGCAAACAAATGGAATGGCAGAAAAGCATAAAAAGACTCAATGCATTCACTGATACATCAACATACTTTGTTCGTGTATTAATCTAAATTTATTAAAAAAGTGGGATAATATAGTTCTTATAGCTTGTGGTGTTATTAATGTTCAAAAAATTATTTAATAAAATAATGGGTTAGTTCTTCACAAATTAAATTTTATTAAATACTGCTTTTTTCCAAAAAACAGGTAATCTTTTTCAGTAGATCATCAACAAAACTGGCGTATATTATATGTTTTAAAAGAAATGATTTCATTTGATTCAAAGTCCGGATCAGCTCTAATAAATATCGCTTTTTTTACCAGTGAGGTGCATGTGCATTTGAATCTGATGTAAACATTTGGAACCAATATAACCTGCTTCATCAAAATAAGTTTTTCTTGTTCTTTTCAACATTGGTGATTTAATTACCTACCACTACACATTCATCATAAATAGCATTTGGAGAAGCTCCTTTAATTGGGCAGTCTGCAGTTGAAAAAATTGCAATTTTTTACTGAGTAACCTGCAGCGTTATCTCCGTAACTTTGTCCACCAGACCAGGAATAAAATAAAACATCTGGAATCACCCTGTATATCATTTGAGAGAGCATGTATTTATAAAAATATAGACATTTCTAATCATTCCGACCGGAAAACAGCCAAAAACGATGTGTCACATAGTATAAAATTATAATTTAATAAACTCGTGTTTTTTATTAAAAAAGTTCATAATCATTAGCAAGTCCACTTTTGGAAGATTTAATGAGTCTGTTTTTTTTAAATTAGGTCCACACATTATTTTATTAACACAAAAATTTTGTAAGTAATTCAAAATAAATAAATTCTACGCCAGGCAGGTTACAGTCAGAAGCGTAATGTTAGTGCACATTATAACTTTCATATGCAGTGACGTCACAGTTATAGTCTTCGCCCCGCTACGGTATGCTTGTTTAATTGGTTGTATTAGGAAAACGACATATTTTATTGACATGAAATTTTCAGAATCATATTTTTATCCTTAGTACTTTATTTTACGACAGTTAAAAATGATTTAAAAATTTTAGTAAACGAGCCCATTGCTGAAAAGTAATTTGTTGCTCTTAAATTTAATTGCAATTTTATCTGACCTTGCAAGAACTTGCAGCAATTATATTGGCCAACATTCTATTCAAACCGCAAATAACCGGAGTGGAGTGAATTGTAATTGTAAGAGAATTACAAGTATGAACCAAGTTCGTTTTTACAACCGCATCGTGTGATCTAGCCTTAAGCAATATTGTTATAGTATTATTAATAAATAAATCGATCAATTCTTATCAAACCGTTTTTATTTGGAAATTTATTATAGGCAATTGCTCAAGAAAATAGTTAAATAAAGTGGTGCAATAAATTATTTAGTAGACCATTTATATCATACGCCATGACGTCAATTCACGTTAGTGTCAATTGGGATAAAGAGGCGCGCAAAATATTTTATTCCAGATTATTCCTCTTTGTTACAATTACAACAAAAATGGGAACTAGTACTTCCTAGTATTGAGGATGTACTTTATAAAAGTATATAATGCCTATTATAATATGGAAAAAGTATTAACCTAAATTTTGAACACCATTTCAAATTAATATAAGTAGGTAATTCCTATTTATATTTTGGTTATTGTAAATTTTTTCAAAATTAGTTTCCTAGCTTGAATTTAGCTGTCGTATTGTCATTTTAAATAAAAATATATATCTAATTAACATAAAAATATTTTACCGTTAAGATATTTTCAAAACATTTCGCCAAAACTTTTTTAAATAGTAAAATATGTACTTAATGAATTATAAAATCACTTACCTCACAAATAAATGTTATTATATAAAGTGGTTACTTACTTAAACTGAAAGTACAGAAACTATAAAATTTAGAAACCGAAAACTGTTCCTTGACGTATACATTGTATAATTAAATATGCTCGGTGTGTGTTAATTAAAAAAGCGTATATATTTTTTGACTGTACGCCCGCATACTTTTAATTAACACGACAGGCAGTAATAATAAATTCAACGAATTATGAATTGAATTGAATTATGTCAATATCAGTTTTTCCTTATTTGAGTACCACAGATTCTGGATGATATTGCATTCAGTGCAGTTTTTATTAAATAATATTGTTTATAAAATTGATATAAAAATGTTTATAAATTAATATTTGATTCAAATCATGGGAAGCTGCGTGAAAATAATTTTATAAAATCTCATTTCAAAATACATGGTTCCATGAATGCCAAAAATAATATTACAAAGTTGAGAGTAGGATTTTAAAATCAAAACTAAACAATTCACGGCCAATAATAAATACCTGGCATTCTATGTTTGCCTCGTATAACTTGAAAATAACATACATGTCAGACATATTTTAGTACCATTACACTGATGACAATCGGGGAATTATATGAAGTAAAGTTAAAGTAAACATGCAATAACAGTTTATTCAATTAGAGTATAACATATATTTGGTTAGTTTGAATATTTTTGGAACTTTAGTTCTTTACGTCAGGATATGTTTGAGCGACCAGGGGTCGCGACGCAAAAGATCTGACCGTTACGCGTTACGTTACGCTACGTTATGTTACGTTGCTTTGTTATGTACCTTGCTTGCGTGCTTGTCATTGCTTGTGCTCTCTCCTTAGTCTCTCTCTCGTTTACGAAGCAGCGATTCATATGCTCCGGCCGTGATTCGAACCCGGGCCGCCCGCGTGGAAGGCGAGCATTCTACCACTGAACTGGTGATCTACTTGAATTTGTTCGGATAAATTTTTACTATTATTTCCATAATCTTTTTGCGCGATTGATCTTTTTTGTTTATTTACAGCATCGGTTGTCAAAATGACATGAGGATTAAGGGGTCTAGCACATTTACTTTTCGAAATACAGGGTGTTGAAATTTTGAAAACTTGAATGTTTTAATTCGATAACTTTAAAATGGATGGATAAATTGATTTGACATTTGGCAGGTTGTTTTTAAATGTGAAAGGGCATATTTTGATAGAAATAGTAGTTTGTGCAACTAGTGTGGATATGATGGCCATATCGCACGAGGACTAAGTTTGAGCACGACGCCGTAGGCGGAGTGCTCAATCGTTCAAGTGCGATATGGACAATCCACACGAGTCGAACAGCATCTTTTTTCTACGACCCTTAAAAAAAAATCTAGAAAATAAAAATTTCTATAAACTGTAATATAACTTCAAATTGAAAATTTAACAATTCAATTTTATGTTTCCAATAATTTTTTTGTGGTAAACGTACAGTTCTTGAATGTCCAATTTGTATAATGCTACGGTTTCCCTTTTTAAATATACGATGCTGTTATAAGTAGATGTTGCCAGTCGGACTCCCTCATGAAGGGTACCGTACCATTATCTGTAATAATGAATATCCTGCTAAATATTTCAAACGTCTACCTGTTGTCGTTATTAACATCAAGCAGAATAATTATTTAAAAATAAAATTAACAATAAAAAAAACTTCCTCACGGGGAATCGAACCCGGGTCTACAGCATGAGAGTCTGGTATGCTTACTACTCTACCACCAAAGGATATGCAAATCGTTTATCTATAACGTCAAATGTATTACATAATTTTTGCTTAAAAGGAACTAAAGTTCCTACCGTGTGTCCCGCGACACGTTCTACTTTTTTTTAATAGCAATCTGGTGAAAACACCATTTGGCAGAAACGTTATTATACAAGGTGTCCGAAAAAGGTAAATCATAAATTATACCACATATTATGGGGTCAAAAATAGGTTTATTTAACCTCACTTACCTATATACAAAAAAAAAGTTACAGAGTGATTTATAAAAATTTAAATGAAGTTTTTTTTGACCACTATTATATGATAAGCCATAGACTGGAAGTAGTAGCATTCATTTATTTTTATTTATAATGGCAGAGGGGGGCAGCACCCTTTTGAAACCCCAACATTTTTTTAGGGTTACATTTAACAAAATAAGGAACGCCACTGGAATTAAACGTCTATTCTTAAACTTTTTTTCCTCTTTGTATTTCTTTGTAAACATTTTGATTTGGAAGATTCATAAACGCTAAGAAACGTATCAATTTTTTACGTGAAAGCCACGAGCCTGTTCCTATACGTATCGGACACTTGACACTTGCAAAGTTTTAATCACTTATCATAGACACGTAATTACAATGACCATTTATCGATGTATTTGATACCTACACTCAAGGTTGTCTCAAGTCACATAACGACCTTCACAAAATTTGTATTACTGTCACGATTGAATTCCCCATATCATCAATATACGGAGGTTTTTCACCAAAAATCGGACAAATCATGGGTAGCTAAAAAGCAGGACCGTGCGCAGGGGGAGGTACGAATTTCTAACAAACAAAACCTACCTCCTACCTCAGATCGACAACATATGCTGAATGGTTTAGCCTCACTCACTAATTCCATTCCAACTCTCCTCATCATGTCAAAGGACTTTTCTTGAATTTAGATTGCTTCTACCACATTTTTAAAGTCAAGGTACCATTAAACATCGTTCCAACTTTAATACGTTCGTGTTATTTATGCTCCTTCAACACGTTGACTGCCGTCATGAGGAGGAAAAATTTGGTCCAACCGTGCCAAAAATTTTTCTGACGGGAATTAAAATTATTTCATTGGTAGAACACATAATTATTTTGAAAATTATTATATCTGTTATTATTTTCAGTATTTTCGCAAAAAAAATAAGGCACAGAGTATATAATACGAATCGCTTGTGCCGCGAGGTACGAATACTGTGCCTCAACATGTTTCGACAAATCCTAAAAAGTCCAAGGGACTGCTGTGCATTTGCAAAAGTTGTGCGTCAGTTCTGATCCATCCGTAATTGAGCTAACAGTGCATCGAAATGAGTTACGAACAAAATCAAAAACAGGCAATCGAAATTATTTTGGGAACTACTCTGGTAAATGCTCATGTGGTGTATTCAGAACTGACACAAGACATAAAAACCATTACGGAATTAAAAACAGATATTTTGAACCACATTATTAAAAAAAAGTGTCTACTCGGGAGCCGGAAGCTCAACCAAATTTGCAAGCTGAGCGACATGAACTAGAGCAAACTGGCAAACGATTGCGTTGCACAGTGTGCTACGAGAGATTTAGTGCTGAATTTGGACGTAAAGAGGCTCAAAATAAAACCACAAGAACGACTTGGTCTTGCTCTACTTGCAAAAAATCATACTGTGTGAATTGCTTCTTTCACTCTCATAAAAGTTACTATGCTTGATATCAGGATTCATGATCATAGTGTATAGAATTCAGAATGTAACTTTTTTTCTTCAGAAATAAATCTATTATTTCAGCAAATCACTTTATTTTATTACAAGCTACTCTTTTACTCAATAGTATATCCATAATTTCCAATAACAGTCTATAGGCTTGTGCAAGAAATTTGAACCCACAATACATAATTATGACAAAAAAAATCCAAACCAAAAATATTTTTCCGAGGGCATTTTCTTGCGTCTTGCCTACTGTGCCGTGCTTGATTAGTTTTCATAGGAAGAATAGGCGTTTGAGAGCCATACGCGGTGCACAAAATATGTACCTCGGTGCACAAACCGCACATTCAGGTGAGGCACACACCCCGTACGTCATGGCAGCCAACGTGTTAATATTCCATTAAAAGAACACGGCGTCAACACTGAATGATACATATTCAAACAATATTTAAAATTTTTTATTTTTTATAAACTATAATATTTTAAATTGAGTTTTTATAACAGCTTTTTAAGGTCTATGAATTTTCATAAATATTAAGGGTTTTGAAAATTTTATTTTTTCGTCAAAATCTGTGGTTCTCTATTAAAAATAATTCAGTGATATTCTGGAAAAATTTCATTCGCTCAGTCTTTTACACAATAAACAAACTAAAATAAAAAACCATGAAATGATCTCGATTACTATTATTATAACGGTTCTTTAGGTGATAACTGAAAAATTTCGGTTTATAAAAAAATAAAGCATGCAAAATGAGTTAAGAGTATGGATAAAGCTTTATTTTGGTCTTACTTTTTCTTTACAAATATTACAAATGTATCTAAACCTATTATATTTAAAGCACCAATATTTTAGAATTGTTAAATAAAAATTATAAATATTTAATATGGCACTTTAGAGTCTTTCCAAAAAGGTCACTTTTTTTCTTATAAGTTACTCAGCTTACCTTTATATTTCGGTACGAAATTTTTAATATCCTGTTCCTGTATGTTTTGATAGAAATCCAACTCTCGGAAATTCAGTGGCTTCACTATTGTACTGGAATTCAATACCATCAATCTCGTATGGCCACCAACCTAAAATTAATAAATATCATGTCAAATAGTTCAAATTAGCAAATCAATGAATTTTATAATAATGCCCTAGGCGAATATTATATTCATTTTTGCGCGATCGAACTTTTTTGTTTATTTACAGCATCGGTTGTCAGGACGGTAGGTTGTGTTTACTGGTTTCTAAGTCTAACACGTCGGTGATTTACTTACCGTTCAGACGACGGTAAGTAAATTACTTACCGACGTCTTAGCCCTACATACATTTAAGTGGTCCTAAATAATATATTACTTCATTCATGACACAAGAGGAACAAAAAAAAATAAGAAGATTTATATTTTTTAATGAACAGAACCGAACAGAACAATATAAAAAGGAATAAATAGCATAAAAAAAATTTCACCAAAATGCAAATTATATTTTAAACTGATCGAGAAGTAGAGGAAAGTCACCAAATATGGAATACCATTTTGTTTTTGGGATATAAAAAAAACTTCATATACCTAAATTAAATCAGTTTAATGTTTTTACTAATCAGTCATACATTTATATGTAGTAATTAACAGCCTTTAATCAAATATATTAGTTATCAAATTAAAATCTAACACAAAAAACAAAATCACAAATGAGTAACCATATATGGAATAGGTATCCATATATGAAATATAAGCATAAATCAACATAACAATAACAAAAATGGACATTAATATCTTTGAGATCAATTAAATAAATATAATATATTGAGATAAATGAAAGAAGTTACATAATTACTTGCAAAAGTCACAGATCCAAGTATCAAACTCTGGACCAGCACAATCATAATGTGCCCAAAGCCCACACATCAAGCATTTAAATTAATATTCCATAATTAGACACCGACGACTGTCCATATTTGGATTTTTATACTAGTTCAAACTCTTCTAAATATTTTTTAGTCACAATATTTTAATGACAAAAAAAGATCACAAAATGGTAAAATAAACATAATAGTGCGATAGTTAGTAGACCGAATGAAACAGAAGATGGTCGAGTGTTGCGTTTCATACTTATAGTCTTAGAGAAATGAAGGCATTCCATATTAGGATACTATTCCATATTTGGTGACTTTCCTATGAATGTCACTTTTGAAATTTCGTTCATTTCGAAGAAATTTAAATTATTTTATTCGAAATTTATTTCAATACGGTCGCGCAAAAAATGGTATAAGCATCTCGAACGTTGAGGGTAATACCGGTCTCCAGCAAAATCGGAGCGGTAAACCACCCCTTACCCTTCTTAATAGGTACTCAATATACTATAACACATTTCTGAAAGGAAAGGAAAGGAAAGGAAAGGAAAGTCTAAGCTCGACCTGAAAAATAAGCTAGAGAACCTCAACAAGGCAAATACTCGATGCATTTCAATCGAGCTGCCCTCTTCAAGAATAACGAAGCAGCAAAGATGCACCCTAACACATGCATACATACAAGTTTCCATTTTCAAGTTAATTTTGTTAATTTAATAAAAAATACAGCGTTTATGCCATTGCGACGAAGAAAATACGTTTATCTGTTCGTAGCAACAATTCAGTTTTATTTGTTTATTATGAAATATTTCTGAATATAAACATTTTGTTAAAAATACGCGATTAAGACCAAACAACAATTGGTTGAGACAGTAGCAACAAATTATTTCTGTTTGTTCGAGATAAAAAAACTATATGTAAGCGTAGCAACAAAATAATATTGACGTAAAAATGTAACGTTCTTGTGTCTCTTGGCGCGTCCACACTAGACGGCGATTTGCCGTTGGCAAAGTTAGTCACGCAATGTTCACAGAACAGGAAGATCCCGGTATAGATTTGTTAAATTAATAACAGACAGTCCCCACTCTCCGTTTCCATTGGCTTCCTTCGAAGGAGACCGACACTTTTGCGATTTTTATTGGCGCACGGTTGGCTTATTGGCATCGCGTCTACATCGAATCGGCTTTGCCAATTGGCAAACAGCGGCATAAGGTGGACTCGTCTTTAAACACAATATAGGCCAGTAACATCATGGATTACGCGAATTTCATTGATTGTTAACATTTGTTCGAATTGTTGACGTTTTTGTCTTCTGTTTGAGTGTTGGTTTGCGGGGGGTTATGTCCCGGTTTTTGGGTTTTGGGGGGCTCTACCTTCTTCTGCCCTTCTACCTCGAGTCCTACCTCTCATTGTTCTTTCACACCCATCAATATTGTATAAAATATAATTCATTATTGATAAAAAAGATGTCAGGAGAATTTGTAGCCAAAATCCGCGAAGTATTTGTAAATATTTACCAAATACATACCTGATTATTTAAAGGAAACAAATCAACTTCATCATTGTTGCCACCAATGTGTTCTTGACGTCTAAAAGTTGCGTTAACGGGTTCGGCACAATTTTTTTTACCTGTGTCATGTTCTCCCATGCCCCAGTTGGCCAAAAGGTACACCATTCCCTCTTCTTCTTATTTTTGGCAACAGTTTAACGATTTCTGTTCTGAAACAAAAAAATAGTCGATAATATATCTAGTCTTAGACTGAGAAAAAAAATGTATCAATATAAATAAAACAATTATATCAGTTCAAGTCACGTGACACTGAACATTAATCAGAGTTTATGACTTCATTTATTCACAAACATTATTAGATGCTATCAAAAGTATTCGTTATTCCAATGATATTTAGAAGGATTTTCAAGTACTTAATCATAATGAAAAAACTTTACGCCTCCTTATCAGTTTACCAGTGTTCGGGAACATATGACGTTACAGCTATTGGTGAGTCTATAGTACATTCAATAGCTTTCTTGGTGTGCGTCATCGTTTGTGACGTATATCCGGATTTTGGATATGTCGTTTATTTTATTTGCTATTTTGACATATAGCTAACCTTAAATTTGATAAATAAAATCATCAGGATCGTGTCGAGCCAAATTAGAAAACTATGAAATCAATAATTACCAGCTTCTTTTTCTAACTGAGAATACTTGAGAAAAAAATAATCTTATTTCATGTTCCAGAATTTCATCATGAAATAGTTTTCGTAATTTCTGCCGTTTTTTATAAGTAATAATGTAACAAGAGAGTGAGAATAAATTGAAAATAATTTGACAGATTTTTTGAAAACTTGTTGCCAGGCAACACGAGAGCCCGCACGGCTATGGAACTCGCGAGTTATATTTGACTAGATTATTTTTTTATTCACAATTTTTCGAAGTAGTTTCTAAAATCTTTTTTGTTATTTCTGCATCAGAAAAGGTACTAAACCGATAATTTTCACCCATTTTACATATCGCGTTGACACAATTAGGTAATTATTTTGACAACTCTCTGACACTTGCTAGGCAAATAAAAGACACAGTGATTATTCCCGAGAATAATCACAAGGGATTTATTCCCACTATAATAATGACATAATTGGTTGAAACTTACCCTTGTGACATCGAAAAACCTTAGATATGAATTTTATAATTTTCAGGTTTTGAAAATTTTGAAAATCCACACCGAAACTTATACTAATTCGCGAAGACTCATAATTTTCAAAATTCCTCTTTTTATAGAAAATTCAATTCTGAATCGAATGGCGTAGACTAGAGCCTTGCAAACCTTAAGGTTCCCGAGATATTAGCCAATATGTGAAGAAATGTCAAAAAGTCAGACTCCCGGTTTTCATAAAACTGGCCATAAAATGAGACGGGTTTCAAAAAACTTGAATTTTATTTCATCTTATGGGGTTTCAGAACAAGCAAAACTTTTTATCAAGAATAACATTTTTCACTAAATTAATATTTAAAAATTTTTCACCTATAGGATACTCTATCCGTGGACACGCTGTATATATAAAGTAAGAGGTAGAAATACACATAGATTCAAAAGTTTTGCATCACCCTAAATCTCCGAAAAAAAAATGTGTTCATTATAAATGGATCAGAGATTAATCAAATAATTAGTTTCAATAAAAAAAACGTGTATATTTGTCAAAAATTTTTATTATCCAATAACAAACTTGCTTTAAACATAAAAAGTATTCTTAGAAATTAAATACAAATTGATTCTTTTTAAAGAAAAGGTTGAGAGAGAACCTGCATGAGAACTTTTAATAAAGAGTATTTCCACCTCTAGAATTTATGCAAGCTTGAAGTCGCCTGCCCATGCTGTTTACCAAATTATTGATATTCTGTTGAGGAATATTTCGCCATTCTTCTTGGGCCGCATGAACAAGCTCTTGTACACTCCTGGGTTGACTTCTACGTGGTGCCACTGCCCTGGCAAGCATGTCTCAAGCATGTTCTATGGGATTCATGTCAGGAGAAAGGGCAGGCCAGTTCAAACGATTGATCCCTTCAGTTTCAAGATACTCATTTACAGCTCTGGTCCGATGAGGTCGGGCGTTATCGTCCATAAAAACGAAGGAATTGCCAACAGCTGCGCGCCATAGTCTCACGTGAGGATGTAGAATCTCTCTGAGATACCTATCACCAGTCATCGTTCCCTCCACATGAATTAATTCTGTGCGATCATTTAACATGATACCAGCCCAAAACATAGCACTTCCTCCTCTGAAGGGCGGCACGGGGCGAGCATGGGTAAGCTGAGCAGCTCTCGTTGGATCCCGCCACACACGTATTCGATAGCTATCGTGTACCAAACAAATCCTTGTCTCGTCGGAAAAAAACCCCGAATTCCAAAATTCTTCAGGCAAGGCCGCGTGTTCTTGAGCCCACTGTAGTCGGCGAACTCTGTGCTCAGGTTGTAGTCTGGGCACTCTTTTTGGTCGGCGACACCTCAAACCTGTCGCAAGTATTCGTCTTCGTAATGTCGAGAGCGATACTTGAATTCCCAACGCATGTCTCATATCTCTTTGGAGTGCTGGTATTGCCATGGTCGGGTTTCTTCGGATAGTTAAGTGGATATAGCGGTTCTGCCGCTGATTAGTAACACGCCTTCTACCGCTTCTAGGTCTATCACGAAGAGAATTGGTTTGGAGATACCGGTTCCATACACGAGACACATCACTTTACCAAACGCCAACTCTGTTTGCCACGAACTTTTGAGAATGACCTTTTTCAACTAAAGCCACTATTCTTGCACGGTCAATCTCACTTATGACTTGACGATTCATGTTTGCACTTAAAATCGTAAAAATCAAATGCCTTGAATGTTAAAATGATCGCACTAAAAATGTTATCTTACAAAAAAAACTGTAAGCATCTGTATATTGCAAAAAATATGGAACATATTGAAATGGTAAACATTGATGAACAAGCCAACAAAAATTTGTTAGCGAAAAAAAATTCCTTCGCATCCGAAGAAGGTGATGCAAAACTTTTGAATCTATGTGTATATTCTACTACTGAGTATACCTATAAAATATTATTCTTAATCCTGATACTCTGAGTCAGGAGTCGGTCCTTTATAAGCGTGCCTAGTTTCAATATAATCTGATGGAAGATTTAAAAAAGCAATTAGGATAAATTGAAAACATAATTTAAAAACCATTCATTTAATTATCAATTATTTAGATAGGTACTTCTTTAGAAATTAGTTTTAAATATCACTTTTACGACCTAATAATATTTATTGTACAAACATTGCAAATATAGTTCAGTATCACTATCCTATCCTAATTTAGATTAAGACAACCGTTTAACAGTTTCATTAACATTGTTTGTAAAACTTATTCAACACAAACACCACATCGATTAAACATATTTGTAAATATTTAGAAATATCAAATTTTATCACACATATTCCACAGAAATTTGTTTGTTTAATATAGAAGCAGTAATATTTTTTGTATAGGGTGACTAAGTCCCATTAACGGCATTGAATGAAATTCCATCAGTGCGATTAAATAAAATACAGCAGCTTCATTCGGGTTCATGCAATAACTGTTCTAAGACTGTCCGGAGTTTGCGCAGTCGAAATTGATTTGTTCGGGTTTTAACAGGATGGTTCTGACACCCGCAGTTTAGCGTTCGGTTTTATTTAAGACTTTTAAGAGCAGTTCTTGGATGGTTCGAAAACCGTCTAAGCCAGTCGCCAGTCCCCTCGAGCTTGGACGATTTTGGGATTATTTTTACGCGTGGAGGAAGGTGGGAGCTATTTTGAAAATTCGCAGAGGTTAGAGGTAGAGGTTTGTTTATTGTGTGTTGTTTATTTTGGATTTTTACTTTTAAAATTCCCGTCTCTGTTTACAAGGTGGAGGACTAAGTCCAACCCTATTTAATGTACACATGGATACTATAATAAAGAAATGTGAAAGAAAAACCAAAGCCATGTTTGTGGGCTATAAAAATTTAGAAAGAGTGGTAATATCTGAAGGAGTCTTTGCTGATGATGTGGTATTAGTGGCAGGAAACGAGAAACAACTACAAGAAAACTTAAATATATGGAAAGAAGCACTGGAAGAAGAAGGAATGAGAATAAATATACATAAAACCAAAATATTGATAATAGGAGATCAAAATATTGAAACTAAAATTAAACTAGACAATATTCCAATAGAACAAGTAAAAGAATTTAAATACTTAGGAGTAACTTTAGAACAAAATGGAAAACAAGATATTGAAATAAATGAGAGAATAGATAGAACAATAAAATTATATTATGCAATGAACCAAAAATTTATCAATAAAAAAGAAATCTCTAAACAAACGAAAATTAAAGTTTTTAACACCATATATAGACCTGTACTAACATATGGATGTGAATCATGGACTCTGTCAAACTCACAAAAAAGTAAAATCCAAGCCGCTGAAGTAGGTACCTGAGACGAATAATAGGAGTAACAAGGAGGGACAGAGTTCGGAATACAAGTATAAGAGAAGAATTGGGGGTTGAACCAATCTTGAAATTTATTGAACAACGACAATTAAGTTGGTGGGGACATATACAACGAATGAGTAATAGCAGACAAGTAAGAAGAATATACGAAGCAAAAACACAGCTAAAAAGACAAAGGGGAAGACCCAGGCAAACATGGAATAAAGAGGTGGGTAACATAATACAACAAAGAGGGAAGACATGGAAAGAAGCAGCTATATTAGCAAAAGACAGAAGAGCATGGAAAACGTTTATATATGAAAATTAAAATTAAATGTAAACCCGACACCTAACGGTAAAATTTAATATTTACCAAATTGATTCTAATGATTTTATAGAAATATTTGAACATAGTTCATCATCATCATCAAGTGAAAACGATGTTCTTCTTGACGTGATCAATAATCTTATAATTCCAGAAGTCTTACAAGATAATATTAAAAACGAAAACTTTGTGGAAGAGACTGTCCCTCAATACTGTGATGATGATGAGTTATCTTTTAGTTCAGCTCTATAGACCATGCGGGATGTTCGGGTTTTTTCAAACTTCGTTCAATTTTAAACGGTCCGAAAATAGTTCTTAGGACTGAATAAAGTACTCAACTAGTTCTGCGCAATTCCAGATTGCTTTACCAGCAACAAAAACCCGAATAAAGCTAGCATATTGACCCACCTTTCTGACTACGTGTTGGTAATCCATGATCTTCCTTGTTGACCAAACACTTATTTCTGTCAATGAAGTGAAATCGAAAACATCTTGTCTGTTATTATGTCTAACTGAAACGATATTTATTTTAGAAATACTATGGAATTTTGAATGAATGTGATGAAATGACTAGATGACGACGGAGTCGTGCTGACAACTCACCTGTAATGTAATTACTTTATATACATGCTGTCGACACAATTATAAGCGTATTTTTGTTAAAAAATTCAAATAACTACATTATTAGTTACTCATATAGTTGATAAATCATTTTTTTTCTTCAAATTCCTAACCATTGGAGCTTTTCCAATCGAATAACTTCATATAATTCATAGTTTTGTCGTTTAAAATGTCTAGATGTCACTGTAAATATAGGAATGCCGGTACATGAGGGGATTGCGGGTAATGAAATAGCTAGCTAAAGGTTCTAAAGGAGACTTCATAGATCCGGAATCGTTTTATGTAATCACAAAAGATTGGATAAGAGGAGGAATCGGGAGCTGGCTAGATAAACAGCTCCAACTCAAAAGGAGGTTGACACAAGGTTTGTTTACTAAACAAAGTAGACAAATATTTCTCAACCAGACTATTGAAATTTGGTAAAAGACATTTGAAGACAGTTACCGACCTACTTCTCATTACACACAATAGATGAATAATAAGGTGTTCTCATGTTAGTAGTTAAAAAATATTCTATAGACCGAATTTGGAGGGATGTTCATCAACTCTACTATTTTTCTTAGTGTGGGGTTACTTTTCTCAGTGTATCAGGTAGTTTATGTGTCAATGCCTTAACGTATTTCCGCTCAATATCGTGTTATCCCGACTTCAAAGGAACCGACAAAGCTTTCGTCTCTTGTTAGATGGTGTACTCTGTGCTACTACTGTCATTTAATTATTTTACAACTTTACAAGAGAAGTGGCATGGAACACGATATAATATCGGTGTTGCCAGTTCATGTTATTCGACAAAATTTATCTCATGCGACTTAGATGTCGAACCCATTTGAGAATGCCAGATGCCAATGTTGTGCGACAATTTCTATCGACATATTATGTCATTCGACATTCGAGAATGGGCCCCCTGGACGCTTATTCTCATCGATAGAACATAGTTAAGAGAAGTGAGTATTCTATCACACGAGTAGGAATGTTCCTTGCTTTCTTGAAATTTCGAACCGCATTCTGGGCCATGCGAAATACTTGGACATTGTTGCCGTATGTTATCAATGAATTGAAATGTATGTGGTAGACCATTTGCTCAAATAGTAGTTTAAGAGTAACAAGAAAACGTCATATCTTGATAGATGTCATTTTATATTTTAATCTTATAAAACTTCCAAATCATAGATATAATATAAAATAAAAATGGACCGAAAACCTTGAATCAGTTCTGCGCAAAAAGATGTATTAGTGCGTTTTATGAAGGAACATGAAGATTTGCAAACGGGCCGGTTTACTTCTGATTCATGACATTTTAAGGGGAATCTATTGGCAGCGATTTGAGAAAATATCGAAATATTTTTGGCAAAGAATTTTGAGGTAATGTATGTATTGAAAATTAAGAAAAAAATATATCATGTAGATTAATGTTGAACTTACGAGTTCTCATCGAATAAAAACTTTGAAATGCTAACCAAATTTTGTTGAAAAAATACGAATCATGAGGTAATTACACATATTAAGCAAAGTTTGAGCCCTTGTAAAGAATTAAATATGGATTAAATGGAAAAACTAATTGATAAGAAGTCTAATTTGAAGCTTTATGAATACTATATAAAAATCTCAGAATCCTCAAATTACTTATGACCGTACAATTCCTTATTGAAATTCGGTTGCTACCACTAAAATATCGGATAAAAATCCATCTCTCGCTTTTCTATCCTTCTATGACTGACATTGTCTCTCTGCTTCGGTAGTCGCGTGCCGTTCCATTGTTGATACAACGCTCGCCGGGCTCGGCGGTCTCCCAGTTCAATACTGACGAAGCTTATAGAGTAGTACGTGAACAAAAATCCGCTTGGACCGCTTGGCTACCTACATGTTGCGGAGCTTTCATATTTCTAATAAAATTTTCGTTATGTGAACTTAAACGTGAGGACGTAGGGAAACAAAAAAATATACAAAGCATAATTGTGCAAGGTCGAATTTGGTAGATGCCCCTTAATGACATATCAATGTAAAATAGGTTATGCGCATGCGATTCGCATGAAAATATTAGATTCGTGTGCTTCAAAGCAGGAGAACAAAATTGCTCCTCTTCTACCAAAATTTCATAGGAAGGGAATCGCCGGGAATACGGCGTATAAAATTTCAATGGAACAATGGCGGATTTTCTCGTAGATACGCTCACATCTCTTGGTTGAGAATAAGCACCCTGGTGACTGGACATTGCACCATGAGAAAACATCTGCACAAAATGGGTAAAGTTAGTGAGCCTATGTGAAGGAAATGTGAACTCTATGATGAAACACCTATTAATACTCTGCTTCTGTGAAAATTTACAAAGACTCGGACGAAAGCACTGCAATTTTTATGTCTCCAGCTTAAGCAGAATTTATTCCTGAATTTAGGAAAATGGTTGGGTTGGGGTTCGATATGCTTTCGATTAGTGACATAAGATTCATCTCGGAAAAATATCATGTTTGAGAACTAAGTTCTCCGGATTATCATACAAAAAATTAATTAAAAGTTATGTCTACACTGACCTGGAAAATTATGAAACAATGAACCAACATATTGTTACTTTCATTTTACCAACAGTGAAAACTAACTTTTTTTTTCCTAATTTCCATGGCAGGTTTGCGCCCAACTGTAAAGCCGCGTCCACATTAAGTCGAATGGTGTCGATCGACAATCGACTATTGTAAAACTGCGTCCACATTATGGATCGACAATGTCGGGCGACCATCCACACTGGATCGACACCATTCGACATAATGTGGACGCGACTTAAGATGGTTTATCATGTCAATTATCAACACTAATTATAAATAAAATACACAAAATGATAATGTTACAATTTAAAGTTAACCTTGACAACGCGTAGTGATAAAAAACCGACGAAAAAACATAATTAATAAACAAACATCGATCTAATTTATTTCGTTAGCGGTTAATGGGCCAACTAATATAAATTTTTGTTTACGTGGAAAAAGTTAATTGCCAATTTACCGGTTTAATTTGCGGTTTTGTGCGGTCCTTAATTGAAATATCAAGGTAGTTATGAGTGATTGACATTTTTTTAAACTTTAAAGGTATTTTGTTTTCAAGGTCAATGTAAGGAGAGATTTTTAATCTTAATTGATGACCAACTGCGCGAAAAGGCGTGCATATATTTTTAATAAATTGATGCCATACCAGTTATTAATTTCTATTAAATTATATTTATAAAACTTACTGACTTTTATTCACATGAGTGAAAATAATTTTCACATGGAAATATCAAATTCGTTATTCTCAACAGAATGCCCAGCTCGCAAATGTGGGTCATTTCCAATAAATGTAATTAGCATATATTTTTGTGCATTGGAGACATGGCCACAATTCTTTCTATTTTCAAAACTTCATCCGCCATCCGTTAAACAGGGTTCATAGACATTTTACAAAATAAAATTCCCTGACTTTTCCAGGTTTTCCCTGACCCACAATTTTTTTTCCAGGTCACTTGTAGGTATCCACTAAAAAAGTAAGTCTGTGGCAATTGAAAATCTTCCTAAGCTTACCCCCTCCTCCCCACACACTCACACTAAAAAAGTTATTTTCATTCAAACTCATAGCATCACGTTTGAAGAAACCAATACATATGTCTCATTTTTATAATCAAAATTTAAACAAAGAATCTGAAAGGAATAAAAACACAAAAATAAAAACAAATGAAAAAATATAACAGAAAACAGTTAAAAAACTCTTCAGAGCAAAAAACCCCAAATTCGCATCACAAAATCTGCAGGGTAACAACAAATTATTCCCTGCAGATTGGCCAATACATTAGAAAAATTAGGTAACGTTAGTACTTAACGTTTGTCTTAGGTCATTAATTTCAGTGTTTATTAAAGACCAGCTAGTATTTGATTCGTTTTCGATTTTTCTCTTTTTAATTTCCAAATTATAGATTTTACTTTTAGCTTCCCTTTTTCCTTTTTAACCAAATTATTTTTAATTGAATTTTTATTTTATTTTTCGAGAAAGTCTTCATATGTTCTGTGAGTCATTTTTATTGTAGTCGTAGTTTTTTAAATTGACAAAAACTTTTTTCTGCTTACCTACTCGTTATTATGTTTATCGTAAAAGTATTGAATTAATTTATTTTCATTTTGTGCAGAATCCATATTCTTGGGTCAAAACAGGTAATATACTTTGCCAAATTATATTCTATGCAAGATCTATCAGCAATTTTTTTACTGCTGCTACAAGAAATTTTTGACATTCTTTCCAAAATCTTACTAGTTCTACTTCAGAAACCTTTAGTATCATGTCCGAGTCTTTTTATTTCATAGGTATAAGAAATGATGAAACAATGGTTAAAGTTTATGGGAAATGATCAATAATTTTATCTAAACTTGAAGGGGAAAGATCCATAATTATTTTCCAGGTAGGGGAAAAATTTCCCTGACATTTTTGGTAATTTCTGTTGAAAATGATGTTTTTCCTGACTTTTCCCTTACCATCTTTAAATTCCCTGACTTTTCCAGGTTCTCCAGGTTTTCCAGGTCGCTATGAACCCTGTTAAATATCTGGGAGTGACCCTTGATTCCTAACTGAATTGGAATAGGGCGACTAGGCTTTTCTGGCAATGCAGAAGAGTAATAATAAGCAAAGCCTGGGGACTACGACCTGAGGTGGTTGGTTCACTGGCTTTACATAGCTGTGATAAGACCAATGATCACCTATGGAGCAATAGCCTGGTGTAGGAAGACAGAAGTGTCCTCAGCAGTGAACATATTAACTGCAATCCAAAGACGAGCCCTTCTTGGTATTACTGGGGCAATGAACAGCACAGGAACGGCATCAATGAAAGCCCTTTTATCCCTTGTAGGACTTCCTCCTTTGGAACTTAGTGTAAGGGCGGAGGCGATGATGGCAATTCTTTTTGTGGGCTGTGGAACACAACACAGACGCAGATGGTTCTTAACAGCTATTTGATTTAGTGCCTATAGTCCAGTCATTACGTCGGAAAAATCGGGAAATAAATGAAAATGAACCGAGAAAGCCAAATTTTGGATATTACGTGGGGGATGGCAAGGAAAGCTTAAGTTCAAATTGTCGACCAAAATAACCTTGTGCAATTTCCGCCATCTTGAAAAAACCCTTAAATTCAGTTTTTTTATCATAACTCGGTTCCCCGTTGAGATACGAAATTTTTTATAGAATACTTTTTTGTTGCTTTTGTTGCGATCTACAATTAAGGTCACATGCATTTTCACGTATCGATCGTCGTTTTCGAGATATCGATCAAAAATATCAAAAATTTGGGGAGAATTTTTTTTTTCGCTATTTACTTTTTTCTGGTGAAAGATATCGCAGGAACCAAGACTTCGGAAAGGGCACGACATTCAAGGAAGAACCAATCGCCAGAGTTCACGTTCGACGAAACTACTACTCCGAAAGTTAGCCAGGAGAAGTTTCTTGCAAGGGACCAAAATAAGCACAATTTGATACAAATGCTTCGCCGTTATTTTGCAAATACCGGGATAAAAGTAGAACAGGCTTTTGAGGATGCTGACACTCTCATCGTAACCACAGCAATTAAAGAAGCATCGCTCCATGACTCTGTGGAAATCGTTGGCGAAGATATCGATCTTTTGGTCCTAATTTGCGGACTTGCAATGGAGAAAAAAAATATTTTCTTCCACAAACCAGCCAAAGGCAAAACACCGGCAAAAGTGTACTCTCCAAATTGTTTCAAGCATGATAAGTCTGTTCTTGAGAACATTCTTTTCATCCATGCTTTCAGCGGTTGTGACACCACGTCATCTTTTTATAACATTGGAAAGTCGAAGTTCATCAGCACCCTCGAGAAGAATCCGAACCTCCGGTCATCGGTAGAATTATTCAAGCAAGAAAAGGTCGATCCGGAGATGCTAGCTTGCGCGGGAAAGCTGTTCCTTATCGCTCTTTATGGTGGTCGTAAAGAGGACACGACGATGGATATTTTGCGATTCCATCGCTTCGCAAAATCAATGACGACAAGCAAGACGAATAATCTTTCACTGCTCCCACCAACGGAAAGTGCAGTCCGCCAACACGTTTTCCAGACATATTTACAAGTACAAACGTGGCTCGGAATTTTTGAATATCCTCAAGAATGGGGTTGGCGACAAACAAATAACGGGCTCGAACCAATTTGCACCACAGCCGCACCCGCTCCACCTGAACTTTTGAAACTCATTTCGTGCAAATGCAAAGGAAAGTGTGGAGCTGCTTGTGGCTGCAGGAAAGCAGGAATCCATTGCTCCGTTATTTGCCTGCACTGCAGTGGACAGACATGTGACAATGTCGCCAGAGTCGAAATTTTATTCAACGACGATCACGACGATGACGATGATTACGATTTTTCGACCGTCACAACATCATTTCCTGCGATTGAAGAGGTTTCACGACTCGAAGAGTCTACGGAGGAGGAACTTGAACAGCCAGGACCATCCAAACGACGAAAAACGTGTGAAAAAAATTACCACTTGTAATCATTATGTTTGCTGCATAAAAATTATTTCATCAATAAATTTTATGTATTTGATTCCTAATTTGGCTGGTTTATGAATTTTTTTTGTATTGCAATAATTCCCTGAACCATTTTCCATCCATTTTGACGCGTGGATACAACCGAGCGAGCGGCTAAATGAAAACCGGGCACAGTTTCACTGACTTTGTGGCGCGCTAGAGGTCGTAATTTTTGTCGGAAATGAGAGAGAAATGAGGTCTGGACACGCTCTACAAGTTTTATTTCAAACATTTTTCGATATCTTTCACCAGAAAAAAGTAAATAGCGAAAAAAAAAATTCTCCCCAAATTTTTGATATTTTTAATCGATATCTCGAAAACGACGATTGATACGTGAAAAATGCATGGGACCTTAATTGTAGATCGCAAAAAGAGCAGCAAAAAAGTATTCCATAAAAAATTTCGTATCTCAACGGGGAACCGAGTTATAATGAAAAAACTGAATTTAAGGGTTTTTTCAAGATGGCGGAAATTGCACAAGGTTATTTTGGTCGACAATTTGAACTTAAGCTTTTCTAGCCACCCCCACGTGATTTCCAAAATTTGGCTTTCTCGGTTCATTTTCACTTTTAAATGTATATAATGACTGGACTACTAGCGACTGTCATTAGTGTCAACTTGTCAGTTGGTAGACATACCATATATGACACTTTTTTTGAATAAATATTTTTTATTGCAGATTTATTTATTTCGATTATTTGTACACTGCTTTTTAACACGTTTGTTTTCAAAGAGTTTTCTGATACTGACGCAAGCGTGCTCGAAAAACACGTCAAACTATTTTGTTATTACGTTTTGTATTTAATTTGGTTCAACTATTTACTATTTTCAACTAGAAAAATGATATTTCTTGCTTTTTAATCCGATTAATAAAAACATATCTATCTAAAACGGGTCAAACACCTTGTAATGTATTTCTATTATTTATAAACAACTCAAGTCAATTGCGCAAGTGACGTATGTGAAAAACATATTTTTCCAGACATTTTAAGTCACGGAACAATGATGTCTTAAATCCTTTTTAAATTATCTCGATGATAGTATTTATTATCATTTAAGTAATCGTCATAAAAAAGTAAACAAGAAAATCTTTCCAAGACTAGAGCTAGTTTGCAAAACGAAGGATTTAGCTAGTATAGTTAAAATAATACCCTTTTTGGTGTGCGTCATCGATTGTGACGTATATCCGGGTTTTCGGCATGTCGTTTATTTTATTTGCTATTTTGACATATAGCTAACCTTAAATTTGATGAATTAGATCATCAGGATTGTATTTAGCCAAATTCGAAAAGGCTATGCAATTAATAATTACCAGCTTCTTTTTCTAACTCAAAATACTTGAGAACTTTCAAAATACTGATGTTTTTCCGTGTATTCATGCATATTTTTTGTATTATTTAAATAAATAAATCAATAAGATTAATATTCACTTTTCATAAATAATAATTGACCGTGAACAACAAAGTACAGACCTGTCAAGAACTGTCAGTGTGACAGTAGAAAAAGACGTAAGACTTATTGCCGCTACGAAAGTAACGCCTTCATAGTATTTTAAACTCTCGATTGATAGGTTGAGCTTGAGCGTAATCTAAACATCAACCAATCAAATTTTTGTAAGTCAAAGATTAGCGTTAACGTTTGTAATACGTTTAAACGGTTCATTATTGTGATATCTTGATCAGGGTTAATCACAGACCTGCCTTTTTTCCATTTCTTTCTACGTAATGTGTTAGAAAGACATTAACAATCGATGACGCACACCAAGAAGGGTATTATTTCAACTATAGTAAGATCGGCCCTAATTTGAGTAAAAAGCGTTTATTGTTACATTTATCAAGTTAGACATATAGCCGCGCCACTGGCGTAACTACAGGGGCCGGGCCGGGCCACCCCATGCCTCCTCTGGTCCCCTCCCAAACATTTTCAAGGTCCATCAGGATTTTTGAAATAAATATCCGTACCAAATAAAGTAAACACCAGACACGCATCAAAATATTTTTTTATTAAAAATATCGATTATCTCAGGTATAACAATAAAGACGTCCCTGCAAGCAGCACGAGTGTAATAGCAACGAACATTAACAAGACAAGAAGGGTCACTCTCAGTCGGAACTTTCATGTCCAGCTTACACAAGCGCACCGACGATTTCGACAAATTCCTGGAGCCGTGCACGTGCTCGTGCTTATACGAGGTTGATGCAAACCGCTGGCGATTAAAACGAATAAACGTTCACTTACCAGAGTGATTTAAAAACATCTAGCAATAAGTGTTATTGTAACCTATTCCGCTTAGTGGGAATTAAAATAAAAAAGGGAATATCGTCAGGATATTTAATTAGTGAATCTAAACATAATTATAAAAAGAACTGGTACCTAGCAAAATTGGAAGGAAAAATGAAAGTTACATCAAAAAGTGATGACGTAGGTAGTAAGCTACAGATGAGACTAGTAGGTATAAAAATTAACAATAAAATGTTTGCCAATGCCAACTTAAATAGGTATTCTAATATAAAATGTATACAGGTCATTACAGGTTGTTTCAAATCCGAGGCCATCAAAGAGTACCAACTTACCTAACAGTAAAATACGGGTACTGGGAAAAATAATTAGGTATCGCGATTCGAAAATTGAGAGAATCGATACACGAACCATCCAAAACCAAAGGCGTTTAACCAAATGAGTTAAAATCTATGAATTTTGAAAGTCTTTCATATTGAATAGCCCGTTAACAACTCCATTAAAAAAATTGTATTTAAGTAAATGTTGTGAAATAAAATATACCTGCCGGTTTTCAAAGATGTTTTAAGATATTTAATTTTATGTTAGGTTTCATGATTGTTTCGAAGAATATCTATTTTTTATATCCCGGTTCGCAAATTTAATTGTAAAATAAATCCGCAGCCTAATAGGTATATAGGTTTGAAAAATATTTATGAGGAAACTCTTTACAAGGATGTGTAAATAGTAAATTTTCATATAATTTTCTAAGGGTCGCTCCAACGTTCTCGTAACAATTAATTTTATTTTCAACAAAAATTATTTCTAGTTGTTTAACATATTCTACAATATTACTAGGAGGTACATTCAGACCTCCATAGTTTTTAGAAGTAGAATATGCTTTATGTTCTAAAAATACAGCCACTTCTTTTGGTAATGTCTTTTCATCATTATACTTTGTGCAAGCACTACAAGACTGTTGCAGCAAACATTTCCTTAATAGATAGCCAGAAATGTAAACTATAGCATTGCCTTCCGTACTTGAAAGATTTCTATAGACGCATGTGAAAACTGTTACAGAGCTATTATTTGTCAATATAGGTAACTACATCGATATTTTTATATTCTTCTAGTATATCAGGAGTTACATTGAGCAAAACTGTATTAATATCTTTAATACAATTGGCACCTTCAACCTCATTAAAATATTTTAGAGAAAATAATTTCTTGAATGCCCTACAAAATTGAATTGGGGTTGGATTTCTCAAGTTTCCGCAACAATTTCTTACCAGACAAAAAAAATTTCAATGCAATCCTGATTAAGGTTCCTTGTTAAAAGAAATGGATAATTCCTGCATTTTAAGGTTTCCCATAAAGACAGAGCAGAGGTAATAGTAATTTTCCAGCCATTTATAAAGTGCATAGTATTGTTTATACATTTTTCTACGTATGTTACCTTTCCATCATTTTGTTTGCAGAACTAAACACAAAACACTAAGTACGTAAATGTTTCGCTCACTCAAAAAGACAACTAGTATATTTATTTACATATCCCTACGACGTACAACCTGTTTCTGCATATCGCGCGTAGGAGACTTACGGTGCTCTATACACAGTAGAATCCGATATTCGAGCGAGATAGGCATAACGAGGGGAGGAACATAGAGTGATCCTTCTTGTCTTGTTCTTGTTAATGTTCGTTGGTAATAGAGAGTAAATAGGCTAGATCACATCATTATAGACCAGGCCCTTCCTAGGCCCCCCCCAGTTCTGATGGCTAGTTACGCCAGTGAGCCCCGCTAAATTGTTTTGTAATTTTTCTAAGCAGCGAGAAATTATTACTTTTCTGATATAATGATAAAAGATATTTCCAATTAAATGGTAGGTATAGTTGAACAACCAAAAATCCCACTTATTCGCCAATAAAAGCTCTGGACTGGATAACGTAATCTAGATTCAGACGACCGCAATAGGTTTGAGAAGGTCATAGTGGAATAGAGCAATTAGTCATCTCATTAAATCTAATCTAATTCGTTATAGTTTGTTTTTAATGAATTCCAATTTAATGAAAAAATATATGAAAATTCCAAATTATTGTTAACTATTTCGATATATTAAAATACCATCTTCAGAATGACAGTTACATTTGATGTGATGTGATTTTAAACAATTAGTTTCATTTTAAAAGTAATAAGAGTAGATTTCCAAACAGTAAACTCCTTATAATTCAATTAATACTTTTAATTAATTAATTTTCAATTAATTAAGAATAATTAACTGCGTTTGTTGAGGATTTCAACTTAAATTTGGTTTTATAAATAATAATTGCTACTTCCGAATAATTCAGAGGACAACTTTTCAATGATTTATCTACAACTGTCATGTAACGGGTACGATTTGACACTATTTTCAATGTCATAATGACAAATATTACCACACTAGTGCGTTTTTGATTACATTACCGCACTAGTGCGGTAATAAGAATCAAGAAAAATATTAATACCAGAATTAAATATTTAAAATAACACAGGAAGCTGCATTTTCAATATCCGAAGGGAGATTGTCTTCGCTTGAAGTTATTTTAATAGATTTATATTTATTTAACTTTGACAATTTGATGACATAACTAAATTATTTTATTTCCGCAGCTTTGTTTGCCTTTGCTGCTATGGTCACAAAATACAATCTACAGTACCTCATGTTTGCGGTCAATATTAATAACAATACGTTGGATTGAAGTTTTTTTTTAATAAAATTTTATGATATGCTGTTAATAATATCTACTAATAAACAGTTGTAGATAAAATTTTGTACGTAATACGTGAGATAGGAATTATTAACGCACTTATATGATCACACGCCTCGGACTACGGCCTCCTCGTACAAACTTCACATGCGTGCGTTAATTATGTCCATATCCCACTAATTACGTACATAACCATTATTTAACCGAGGTTTAACAATTATGTATTTGAAATGGATAAAGATCTATTTTACACTTCATAACATTTGATATTCTCAGTTTTGTACAAAAACCAAGACCTCAAAAGTATAACATATTCAATAATATCCGAATTCTCCTTGAAAATGTAGATTTTAATCTAAATCTTATGACTCTGTTTATAATAAAATTAAAATAATCGTTGGTATTATAAAATGATAATTCAATATTTATAATTTCACATTGGATGGTTAAAAATGTAAAAATTAAATACAAATTAATAGATATTTCTTACTTTATAATTTTTGTCAAACATCCAATAAGCAAAGATAATAAATTCTAAGTTTTTGCGAAATTATTAAAAAAAAAAACTGCAACATCCGTTTGGACGACAAAACTTGGCTACTGGTATTTAAAAAAAATAAATTAATTAGTGCTTGGACGACTTTTATTTATGACCCACTAAATACCTAGACATTGGCTTATTCAATCTAAAAAAACGAAATGTAGGAATCGTTCCAACACCATTTTATAACATTGAAAATATCCACATCTATCACAAATAATATTTTCAAATACTTCACAGTTTAAAGTAGGTTTACATAATAAGATTATTATATAATAAAATCGGAAGACTTCGACTATGAAGTAAATAATTATCATCCCATATTTCAAAGTGCTGCTTTTACTTTAGTACCTATGTAAAAAGTTATAAACTTCCCTATAGAACGTATATACAAATTTTACATGGCAAGAAAAGTGTTGATAATGCTCAAACTATAAAAAGCGACGTAATAGACCAATAGGTAGTATCTCAATACTATTTTAAATGCAGAGGATAATTTTAGTTTCAAACAAAAAGTAAGAGTGTTTATTCCGCTTTGTGATTGGTGAACCAGATGTTAAACTGACATCATACATTATTATGACGTCGTCTTAGCGTAAAAAATTTCCGTTTCGATATATTTTGTTTTGGCTGTCAACAAGTATTGAGAGAGCTATCAGTAAATTTCTCAATAGTATAAAGTCTTGCTTGGCAGTATTAACACCGGTCCTGTTTCCATAAATAACATTATACACTCCACATGCTTAACCTCTATGCGAGCTTTAATGGACTTCTTAGTGTGCAGCAACTTGAAATTATAATTCCTGCATTTATAATTGGTTTGTTCTAAATTTCCAGTGGAATACATTAAATTAACAAATATTCGTATTTTCCAACAAAGAAGAAGTGGTGCCCTCATCACGACACTGGGTGCATGGTAATACCGAGCCCAACAAAATTGGAGAAGAAGAAGAAGAAACTATAATATAGATATGTGATATGTGAACATGAATATTGATAAGGTTTTAAAGGATACCAATGATAATCCATTCAAATCTAGAGTTTTCATCATCCAGGCAAACGTTTTAAGATAGAGTTTCGACGAATCCATAAGAGGTGCCGATTCTCGGACTAGGAAACAGCATTCCCCGTGAGAAGAGATCTTTTGTCCTTGACGCTGGAAAGACAGAGTAACCAAGCGAAATAAAAACAAAAAATGTATAGGCAAAGTATAGTTACAGACTATACATAGTCTTGAGTGACTGACTGATGGATCAACGCACAGCCTAAACTGCTCATTGTAGAGACTTGAAACTTGGAGGATGTGTTCTTTGTATGGCGTAGACATCCGATAAGAAAGAATTTTCCGAAATTCTTCCTCTAAGGAGGTGAGGAACGGGGGAAGTTTGTATGGGACAACTTGATACCTTGGTCCAATCACCTTCAAATTTTGCATAAACATTCTTCAACAGAATTGATGGAGAAATGTGGTGAGATTCAAACAGCACGTAAAATTACAGGAAAACTGAAATTTAAAATAGAAAATCACTTGAAAGAAAGACTTCGAAGAAAAGTGAACGCGTTCTTCTTCAGAAAAGAATTTCCTAGAGTAGATAGACAAAGTTTTTGCCACCGTTCGAGATGATAAGGATTACCCTGAAATAAGTTGAAGGAAACTTAAAAGGTCAGAAATTGTGGCAAGGTCACGATAGTCTCGATACTGCGGCCTCCTTTTTATTCTATTCCTTGTTCGAACTAAAAAAAGGATAGTATTTCATTCTGCTCCCTTGATGCGGGAGAAGGTCTATTAAAAAATGTGTTTCAAGATATTGGGATTTCAAAAACAATCCTAAATGTACAACTATGTTGAATAATGGTTGTTTACCATCCACTCGTGGTGTTACGCCACTGAAAATATTTTTAATTGTGATGGTCATAAAAATTGTAACAGTTAATACGTAACCGATTTGTGCAGTATGTTTTTAATCAAGTTCAGATACGTGGGATTATAAACAATTAATTAATATCACTTTTAATCTGTCAACACTTAATAATAATAGCGTTTAAATAATGAAGTTATTTATTTGCAATGGAATTACACTATCTATACACGTGTTGGAATTTACCTACACGATTTTTATAAAAATTTGCATGGAAAATATTTTGACAGAAATGCCATTTCCGATTATGCCCGAATTGAACAGCAACTTTGTCAATTTAAATAGAAAACTCTATATAACATTAATTTTTTGGAATTCTTCGTTAATCTTTAATTAATGTCACTTTTAATATACCATATAGGTACCTGAAGTGTATACTTTTCGAAATATTAAATGAAAAATTGACAGGTATTTGAAACAGACAGGCATTTGAAAATCCCCAATGTCAAATATTTTCGCAGTCATTTGTATCAACAGTTTTGCCAATCTCTAATTTTACGAGAATAACTGACATCGAAGGTGGAGCGATTTTATCTAATGTCAGTTTTTCGAGCAAATTTAGTGATCGGCAAAACTTTGAGTTAAAGAGAAATTTATCTGATAAAAGAAAAGCTCGAGTGTTTTTT
>CAJUYH010001276.1:0-16051 GCA_910591685.1 Galerucella tenella | reverse complement strand
GAACTAACACAACAGACCAATACAACATGGAGAGAAAGTAGCAGAAGGGAAGAAATGATTTGGGATAGCATCAATAAGTTGACTTAAGATCAGACAAAATTTATAGATATGACAAATGAACAATAAATCAGGAGAATAGACAAAATAAGAGTAGCAGAAAAGAGCTAACACAGCAGACCAATACAAATGGAGAAGTAACAGAAAAAAAGGAATAGCTTGGGATAGAATCAACTTACTTAAGATAAAAAAATTGATAGGTTCTTTACTGTTAATATTGTATAATTTACTCAAACTTGTTATTCAAAAAACAGATTATAATTAATCCTCATCTCTACTTATTTAAAAATACAAACTATTAATAAATCGTTTTAACGAAGTAATATTTAATTACGAAAATTAATTAAGTAATATATTGTTAATTTTAATTATGATTATTATAAATTGGAATATATGATGAAAAGTTAGTGTGGCTTAATAGAAAATATTTATACAGCTGTTCCAATATTAATGAGGTACTTAAAAAAAACTACCAGTTGCACTCATAATACGTATACCATTGGCATCAACAGGCTGCCAAAATATCCAATTATCATGATACATTTGAGATGTACTTACGTCAGCTGAGATATTTGATTTTAAATTAATGTATATTCAAGATTAATGCTTATTGTTCAAGATGGGAACTGTCCAAAATTAATAGCACACGCTAAAACACGTGTTCGTCGACCCTCGCCGAGGATATAACGATCAAAGGTAAAAACTTCTGCAATGCAATTATCTCAAGCAAAAATTGAGATAATATTTAAAAAAGCCATAAGCCTACTAAGAATATGTTAAAAAATTTCCAGATAATGTATAATTTGTGTCGAAACGTACATCATTGTATTTGAGGTAATAGAGGTAATATTATGTACTCAAAAATTAATATGAAAAAATCTTAGTCCGTATTTAAAAACAAGAAGTTGACCATGATATCTTAGAGACTTATAAGTGATATAAAAAAAGGTAACGGTAATTTACGAACATTAAAAGAATACAAAGATTTTATTTCAAGAGCGTAGTCCCAAAAAATTAAAACCTTTCGAGTTGAAAGGAATTAATTTTAGAGGTTTTTAACAAATCACCCGTATCTCAGGAAGTGAAAACAATTTTACAACGCGGTTAGTGAATACACAAACATTTTTATTGTGATAATTTCAAAAATGTGTGCCTGTTACGAGTTATTTGACTGCACATAATTTTATCCGGCGATAAAACGTCAAAATAATAATAATAGGTTTGCAGTCGAATAACTCGAAAACCGTTGATCCAAATAAAGACATTTTATATATTTTTGCATAGAGAAATAAGAAGATTTCAAAAATCTCAGAAAATATAAAGTTTTTTGCTCGAGAGAGACGAGAATTTCTCGACGAGAGAAGGTCTCTCGTCTCGTCGAGAGAGGGCGAAACGAGACGAGAGAATCTCTCGTCTCGGCGGCAACACTAGTCAGACGCAACGCTAATAGCCACGAATGATCCAGGGCGTCTATTCACTAACAGTGAGAGCTCCTACGAGAGTACACACTTATAAAGTGCGCGTGCGGGCTATATCATAATTTGCAATTTCGAGAGAGCTCGCATGCGCACTTTATAAGTGTGTACTCTCGTAGGAGCTCTCACTGTTAGTGAATAGACCCCCAGAGCGTCGCGCGGACCAAGTGCTCTGTACTATACAGGCTTTTGCTTTTACGCGGCCGGTACCTACCAAATAAAAGCATAAATGTCGAACTTTCTGCCTCCCAACAGAAGCAGTCCGTGAATGGAGAAAAAATTATTTCCTTATAATTTTTGTAGTTTATTGACCTAATACTTTCGACAAATAAATGGTTGGTTATCAAAGAATGACCCATATAGTTTGCTGATTTGTTTCGGGTCATATGCATTCATAGATCCAAGATTCAACACATTATATACAACGGATTTAAAGTACCGCCATTATTAAGCTGCATCACTCGACAACATCAATTTTTGCCAAAGCCAATAAAACAAATTATATTTTTTAGCGCAATAATCTATTTTGGCCGACATTCACGAAATTCGACCTACTACCACAATTATTTTCGACGTACCGACGATATACAGAGGGTTTTTATGGATAGGTTGTTTTCATCGTTTTCAAACGTCGAATAACGGTATCACAAAACAGTCAAACCTATAGAAGTGAAAGTTCTGTGTCAAGGTATAATAGAATAATTTCTATTTGGTGATAGAATTGAAAAATAGAAAAATGGCAACGACGAACTACTCTTAACATGACAACAGATGCACAAACCTATAGAAGTAAAAGTTTATAGGATGACCTTGACTAAAACAAATGAGGTTTCAAACCCATTCACCTGACGCGCTGGTTGCAATTGAGTTGCCAAACAGGCCTGGCAACTAAGGTCGTTTGCACGAAAAGAAGAAAAAATTTTGACATTTTCGAATTTTGAAATTCTAATTGTTCATAGCTGTGGTCATCATTGATTGTTGTCAATGGTTTTCACACCAGATACCTACTATTTATTCTTGTCATTTGCTGCTATTATTTGTGTTTTAATTAGGTACTGTAAGTGTTATAGAGTCGAAAAAACTCAGCAAAAAGATAGACTAACGCCCAATTTCAACGACCATGTCCTAAAGGTTATACCTCATTTGAAAACCAGGAGGAGTGATTTGAATTTAAGTTGGCAATTCTGTAGACCTCTGATTGGTCAGATTAAGCCCAGTTTCACACAACACTTTTTAATATTGACATCAGCTGATAGTTTTCATTTTTGATAGTTCTGACAGATAAATAAATAAATATTGGATGAAAAACCAAAAATATTCTGAAGCAGTGGGTACATTACGTACATTATTACTTCACATTTTTTTTAAAGTAGTAAAGTCGGTTTAGCGAGTATTAAGGGAATACTGAAGTAGAGGAACATTATATAGTGCAGAAAATATTGGTGGAATACCAGGACTTTTGAAAAATTGTGATAAGTGAATAAAAAATGTCGTTCGAAGAACAAAAATGTTATCTGTGCTGGACAAAATTTTGCAAGCTTCAAATAAACGTTCAGACTATCTTGAAACAAATTAAATGTATCTGTGTCACCTTTTGACGTGTCAAATGTAGGTACTATTTATTTGTTATAAACATATTTAGGAAGAAATCGTCAAAGTTCATCGGAAGAACATGCCATGGAAGATATAAAACAATATAGAAAAGAATGGGTTTGGTAGAAAATACATTATTGGTTTTTGAAGTTAAAAAGAAGGCAGAAGGTATCACAGAAGTATTTGAAAAGTGGTTTATTTCACTTAATCCGGCAACATAAAGATAACTGTTGGTAATGTTTAAATTAATACTGCATATTGCTCTACAATGCTATTAATTTTGTAGTATTGTTATTGCCAGAACATATTATCAATTGTCATATTATTTTCAATTTAATTGTAATAAATATAATTAAAGTAACTTGACTATCTGTAATTCTCCACCAACAACAATGACCATAATTTGTTTGTTGTCGATGTGAATCTGAATCTTCTTATGTTTGAATAAGAAACGAAAGAGGAAAAAGTCTTACATTTTGTTTAATGCGTAGGTACATCTGAAAAATATACTGCAGATCAGAGGAGAAATCGACTTATGACTAATGTCTTTGCTATAAAGGCATATTTAATATATTTGGAACACGACTGTTGACTACGTTTTCGGAACACACCCTTTAGTAACTAATCTGGTAACTTTTAGTGGTGTGAGTAAGGCTTTTCAAATTACTCCTCCTGGTTTTTAAATGAACTATAGTAATATCTAAAATGGATTTATGAATTCCTAAATGCTTTTTACGTTTCACCTTCCACTAAGAAATACGTAAAAATGATGTTAAATACCCAATATTATCACTCTCAGGTGTTACTTAGCGCGTGGTGAAACGTAAATTACTAAATCCATTTCAGGTATTACCTAACTCAAGGAAATGGCTGATGAAATCGAGCATTGGTGATTCAAATAAACAAACAAAAATATTTCTACAGCAAATACAGATTCCATTCCACCACGAAATAGTTCTGAACTCATCCGCTGAGATCGCTGAAATTCTTCTTTCATGACTTGAAACAGGACTTTCACTTATAGATTATCCAGAGTCTGTTTTGTTGCCTTAGCTGCCTTGCCTATTTAGACAACTCGATTTTGCAGCTAGCGCTTCAGGTGGATAGGTTTGAAACCTCATTTTTTCATTCTAGGCAATCCTATAATCTTTCACTTCTATAGGTTAGTCTGTTTTGTCAAGAGTTATAAAATAGTTATTTATGTAACTAGTGTGTAAAGTAGCCTTTTTTTTGACGAATGTGAATGTTGTCGCATGAGCCGCAGGCGAATGCGACAATCACATGAGTCGAAAAAAAGGTCCTTACACACGAATTGCATACAATATTTTTTCTACTAGCGAATATTTAATTAAAATACAAGAGTTTAATAGTAATTTTCTTTACGCACTAGTGCGTAAAGTAAAACTCTTTACGCACTAGTGCGTAAAGTAAATTAATTTTTTTTTTCGAAGAGTCTTTTTATAATAATCTAAAATAACATCATAGTTTTCTAAAAATATTCAATTCCTAAATATAGAATAAAATTGCTTTCTCTAGGTATAGTCGGAAGATCTCATTTTAATTTTATATGTCAGATTCAATTCACAAAGAAATGTCAGTCACTCACCGCCAACTTATACCTATTTACCGATTATTTCCAGTACTCAATAATTATTTAACAATAATTATTAGGTTACTTTACCGAATTCTATAGGTTTCTATCTCCAATTTATGAAAAAAACTTAGATTTAATATCCGTTTATTATACCTATATTTTTATAAGACTAGATATCTATAACTACATACATATTGGAATTTTTTCTTTACGCACTAGTGCGTAAAGTAAAACTCTTAACGCACTAGTGCGTAAAATAAAGTTTTACGCACTCGAAAACGTGTCTAAAGTACGTACTTTACACACGGTAGTAGAAAAATAATTTTTCCAAAACAATCTATAGATTTTACGTGGAACCAAAACAGGTTAAAATGACCAGAGCGTGTATTCTTAACTGTTGGAGTAGATATTCCCGAGAGAAGCCATATTTTGTCTTTATTTTGCTTGGTTACTTTCTCACTGTAGTGAAAAAGACAAATCTGTTCTTTCTGTAAACTTCCCTCCTTCACTCAAGAATACCAAAAGATCTATCTTAACGAAAACAATGCATAGATCAAGGAAGTATCTATTTGACTGGGCATACCGGAGAAGTGATAAGTTATATAATATGATTCTTCACATAAATAATAATTGCAAAAACTTAGCTAGCATATTATATAAGTAAATAAGTGTAACTTACAATGTTCGAGTTCCGTCTAAACAATCAGAGTTCGTCAACCCCACACGGGAAGTTCATGAGTTTACAAAATTAATGAAGAAAAACACCATTCCTGCGTTTCTAGAGTTATTCAGTTTTATCAGTAATTATATGATGACTTTATACGTAAGTCAAAAAAATGTTTGACAAGTTGTAGAGTAAACGCAACCTTCTTTATTGACCATTCGTAACCATGCGTGGGGATGTCAAAAATAGCTGCCTTGACCGTTCGTACTTGTCAAGGTCGTGCGCATCTCATTGCTGAAGAACAGCGATCATGCGCGTTTTACAACGAGTGGTATTTGTTGATAGCAAACGCATCATGTACGCGTTTTATAAAATTAGGCTATATAGGTTATATTTAATGATGCAAACTTGACCCAAGTTACGATCTATTATATAATATGATGACACAGAACTACTAAATAATCTACAAATTGCGACGTTGACAAATTCATTACACCACGCAAATGAAAATGTTCACACATCTCTACAAAGAGAAGTCAAGGATACCATACAATACAATTGCGAAGGATGTCAAGAATAGCTGCCCTGTACTGTTCTCAATTTCAGATAATTCTACATTCCTTTCAATTTCAAAAACGAGAAAGATTATAAACTGTAAGTTACTAAGTTGTCTACAAAGCGACATGCATTGGGAACTACAGGTTACCTATATATGCATTGGATTTACTTTAAAAGCAACTATAACTGTTTCGTTCGCAAGTTAACTATACCTATAATCTACGATTAAATGTGTTTCATAATGCATAAAATGTTTACCTCTAACCTCACTTTCTCCGCTCTAAGAAGATTCCGTAACATATATATATATATATATATATTATTATAAAAATAAGTGCAGTAAGAAACGATGACAAGCAAATAACAATTTTTATTTATATCAGCGTTTAAATCACAGTATAGAACCGAACCAGTAGTACAACTCTTAATTTCATTCATATATTGCCAGAGCTTTTGATGACCTTGAACGGATCGCTTTACGATTCATTTTAACATAGGCGTAGGTGGCATAAGTTTTAATATAACTTGAACGCGTTAAATGTTTTTTCTTAAATATTGTAGAACAGTACACTGATGAGTGAATAAAACAATAGTCTTATACAAAATATTTATTGGTTTTGCCATATTACAATTTTCATTTTGTTATGATTTTTAAAATTTTTATTGACAAATTTTAATGTGTAATATAGTCGTACCCTGAAGAAAAGTTTCATTAAATATTTTATTGGAAAATCAACACAAGGATGTACAAACTCTGTTGTTTGACTAATATTTATAAGTGATTCAACAATATTATCTTACGTAGCAACTTTCTCAAAATTCATTTGGAATAATGTTTCTAATAATGAGATGTATTGTACAAAATTTTCATGCGGCATATTCAAGTTTCCAAAAGTATCCTTATTCGTATTTTCATAAGCTCTAAGGTAACAGTATAAAGACGAATCGTCTAAATTCTGATACGCTTGTGAATACGTCTCACATACGCTGCATGTATGAATTTCCGAACATGTTTCAATTAAATAACCACAAGTAGCGAACAAAACTCTTTTCCAATAAATCATTTGTCTGAAAGTCTTTAGGCATTGCAGTATTTGATGAAAGGAATATTGTTGGAATAGCCTTTTTTAAAAGAAGTTTTCTTTTATGAGGCTGCATAATCATGTCTGGTTCAAAATGAGCACCACATAAACGATGACTACTATTGTATAGAGTTTTTATTTTTGGCATCAAGTCAGGCCTATCGCATGCTTCGAGCCTTACTTCAGCTCTGAAACAAAAACAACAAATTAAATCAATGCATTAAACTAAGGCTCATAAATGAAGATCAAATAATAAAGTACATATTATACTTTTAGTATGAAAATATAAACAGTTTCTCACTCTTCTGGGTCCTTTTGAAAACGGTAAAATTTTTCATCACAATTATAATATTTATTGTTACATCCACGAACTACATTGCAAAAAAATGCTTATAAACTATAAAAATAATACCGAAAAGCCGTAAAAATATAAGCTGTAATAAATGATTTTATTCGCAAATTCACCACTGGCACTTTGGTTGGATCGCAGCACAGCACTGGCCGCCGGATGAGATATTAATCCGAACGACGTTGTAGGTCACAGAGAGCTCGGCAGTGTAACGTCACGAGATAACATACTGATAAAAAATTACAAACATAATATTAAGTTGAAGTGTTGAAACCGTGAAATTATCAGTTAATCATCAGCATTTTATCCTCGGAAGTTTGCGTTGCTCAACTTCTCGTGAATTTATTTTATTGATATTCTACAGCAAGTTGCTTGTAGTTTGAAGTTGAGACTGCTCTATGGGTAAGTTAGATTACCTTAGTGGAAATTAAACAACAGGTTATTTGGAGGTAGAAGCCGCCGCCGAAGACATCCAGAAAAGTTAAGATTAGAGCTACATCAAGTTGCACCACCGTAGCCATGTATGTATGTATTTATATTGGAGTGACATTCCCAAAATATCTATTGTGCCCCCTTACTTCTACTCAGTTTCTAACTTAGGTAGTTGTGCAGTTTTTTGATTTTTTTATTCTGTTATTTAACGTCGGTCTATTTCTGCGACTGAGGCTAATCACCGACGCCGGAAACTTTGGCGAACCCACTAGTGTTCCAACCAGTGGTAGCGTTCTTTAATGAGCCCAACATCCATGGACTCGGGACCTCGGTTTTACGTCTCCTCCGAAAGACGGCATATCTACATTATACCTCGTGCTCATTGGTATAATGCCTGCGAGTTGTGATATGCTAGTCCGCTGCAGGATGTACGGGACCTATACGATGGTTTCCCCTGGCATGGTCACCCATCCAAGTATTAACCATGTTCGACACTGCTTGACTGTAATTATCGCATCAAACGTGTTCCACTACAGTGCTGGGTCGTCGCCCTAGTTGTGCAGTTGTGTCATAGGATTCGCAATTCGCAAGTTTAGGAATGGAGGTTTCTTCTTCAGTGCCACAGAATCTACATTCTTCTTCTATTTTGTGCTTTTTCAGGTGCCCATTCAGTCGACAATATCCCATTAGGATCCTTGTAAAAACTCTTGCAGTGCAGTTTTACTTTGACTTATGCATTCATCAACAGGAAGAATGTTTGATTGTCTAAGCCCTACTAAATCTTTCCAATGGTCAGATCCTCTATATCAAGCTTTATTTTCTTTTATCGTTGAGACTAAAAACTGGCGCCATCAAGTTTAATATTTTATAAAGTGTTTAAAGTGATTTTTCTTTAAATGTTAGATCATCCAGTTAAAGAAATAACCAATGAAAATAAACAAAGAGTAAATTTAGCACTTTGATTCGAAATATCATAAATATTTTCAGGAGGAAGTTACTATAATTGTCGATTTTATTGGTATCAGAGTGAACTTCTTGTCACACTTGACTAATAAAAGCATAGTGTTGCGATTTTTAGAACGTTCGCCTTGACTAAAAATACTCGAGTGGCGTCGAGAATGAATGTTTGGTTTCAGTTATAAAAGGTTAATTTCAAACTGAAATAACCACGGAAATGAAAGAAGAAAAATAGAAAACGCAAACGTTCCATATTTTATTTATGATCGAATGTTTTCATTTCTACACGTACACTTATAAAGGAAATTTATAAATAGGAATAGGTAAAAATGCCTGAACAATAAAAAAAACATAACTAAGAAATCGTTGAAACTGAAATAAGCACACTAAACTAAGAGAGGTCTAAAAAGATAGGGAGGTGAAATCAGCAGAGATGAAAGAAAAAATTTGTTGTTTGACGATCCGCAGGCCTATTCTGTAACTTGCGACTGCCGATAATTGCGCAATTGTCGCTGTCAAAAGCGGCAGGCCTATTCTGTAACTTGCGACTGCCGATAATTGCGCAATTGTCGCTGTCAAACGCGGGTTTCGTATTCTCGAAGAAGCAACATTGAAGCAACTACGACCGCAATCGCAATTTATTTGTTAACTTCCTCTAGTGAGCAATTGGTTAACTAAAAAAGTACATTTTTCAGTTGTTCATGTGAAAAATACGTATTCTGTAAGCAATTTTTTAGCAATTACAACGCGATTGCAACTGTTGAATAGCAATCACAATTATAGTAGTTGTAGTTGAGTTGCTTGATAATTAAATCAAGTTTTCCCAATAGAAATAGAAGGTAAGTAATAAATTATAACATTTTGTCAATGATAAACATGTTTTATTTGTACAAATAGTAATTTAATGGGCTTACTAACTACCCTCAGAAAAGTTAGTTTTTATTTGTACTTAGTAATGAAAGAGATAATAGTTATTATTTGTTTTTACGGATTTAGTAATTGTTATTAAATATTAGGGTAGGTGTGTCCACTTTTCTGAGGGCAGTTAGTAAGCCCATTAAATTACTATTTGTACAAATAAAACATGTTTATTATTGACAAAATGTTATAATTTATTACTTACCTTTAATTTCTATTAAGAAAACTTGATTTAATTATCAAACAACTCAACTACAACTACTATAATTGTGATTGCTATTCAATCAACTCTTCCAACTGGCTATTGAAAATTTTGTGTTCTCCCATTTTCTGTATGTACGTCAAAAACAATTAATAGTAGCAGTAACCATTCTCAAATTATTTTACTCACCTAATTATTAATAAAAGGATAAGTACAACCACAAAAGACACAATAATTCAAAACTGATGTATTCACTAGGTACCTACCTAATGCACTATTTAAAAATGAGAGTAAATAAAAATTCTTTCTGAAGGCAGATGCCATAGATAGCTAGGTACCTACACTCTTATCTTTATTATGTTAACATAAACAATCACTAAGAGTTAATTTTAATTTGGAAACCCATTTTCAACTGCTTTTAGTTGTGTAAGGCACTGTTTCATAGGCTTACTTGGTTTTTCATGCATATTAAATATTTTGTCCACGACCACCTAATAATAAGTCAATATTTTACCTCCCAACTAAAGGTATATGGTACCCATATATCAACTGTCGTGAATTATGGTTCATAATACACTGTAGTGTATTATGGTTCATAATTCCCGACTAGAGATGGGGGTACAATATGAAATAAACTATTAAATCTGTGTATTTTGTTCAGGAAATTTGTTTCTGACATATACCGTATCTATAAAATATTGTAATTTTTAGTATTGATACTTTTCATAACGATATTTTCTAATATTAAGTATTTCAAAACAATATATTTATAACGGTACGTTGTATTGATACTTTCTACAGTATCGCCCATCTCTATATATGTCAAATTATTTGAAGTAGCTGCCACAACATTTTGAGGTTAGTAATATGCCAAATCGCTACTGACTTTTATTTATTAATAAATAAATTAAGTGTCGTGGACAAAGTATAGTATTCTACTCGCAATTTATGGCCATAATTCACTTGGGTGACTTGCGCCCCTCGCCTGCGGCTCGTGACGCAAACGTCACCCATCGTGAATTATGGCTATCATAAATTGCTCGTTTAATAATATACTATTCTACATTTTTTTTTGTTCATCAGCTGATTTTACAGACAATTTAAGTTACGTTGATTGCTACCCGATTGCAAGTGGCGCTAGTTTTATGACGTAAAAGTGCAATTGCAATTGCGAGCAAACCGCGACTGATTGCGCGACCGTTGTGCAACGGTTGCTAGTTGCAAAATAATTGTTGTTTTTACAGAATAAGCCTGCCGATCTTCTGTAAAAAATTAATCAATAGTCCTTCATGCTTCTGTCACATGTAATTACAAACGTCAGTTTATAATACTTTGCTGTTTGTCGAGATTGCTCAAAATGAGCGATTGTAGTGGTTGTACTCTTCCTGGCATTAGAGCAAATGCCAAGGAAATGGAACTATTGCCAAAAAAATCACAGGAATTATATGAAAGCGTAGAGTGCATCTTCTGGGAGAAGCTCTCTCGATGTTTTCAAAAAGATCAAAAATCTTGGTTTTTCGAAACTCAACAATTACTTCCGGTATACCGCAAGTGGAAGTATGTGGAAGCTTGGTGTAAGTAGGTGAAAGTTTGATGGGAGTATGTGGAAGTTTAAAACAGAAATCAGACGAAGTGCGGTGAAAATAACGAATTTAGAATCATTAAATAGATCATTATACAGGGTGTTAATGAATAGTTGTTACAAACTGAAAGAGCATGTAGAATATGCGAAAATTGGCGTAAAATTTCCTGTCGACATGGGTCGTTTGAGCTTTAGTTTTCTAGATACAGGGTGTTGAAGTTACCCATACAACAGGTATAATATCATAAAAATCAACGCTATTGAGTGTTTTCAGAAATTATAAATTTGTGCTCGTTATGGAAGCGTGTTGCATTACAAAAAGGTTGCGTGGGTTCTTACATTGTCAACTATCTTGAAAAAAGTGTGTGTAAGTTAGATGGAAGTATGTGGAAGTTTTTTCAAATGTCTAAGTAGGTGTACAAGATTTTAGACGGCGGTTTACAACAAATTAATAAAATAAACGACTAAATATATTCATAGTTCTATATCAACTAAATATTTAATAATATTACAGTTCAATTCTTTTATTATACATAATTTATAACTAATTTATCATTAAAATTATAACAAATACGAAACTTAACAAAGAAATCAAGCTGCGACTACAAATAATTATAGCAGTATAAAAACCATTTGAGTCATCCAGTTGACCTTCAAGCTTCTTTGTAAACTCTTTGATCCCTTTCACATGCCATGATACTTTACTTTGAAAGATCAGCATCATTTTCATATCAAGTCTTTAGCCAAAATCAATTGGTTTGTCTACACAGCATTTGTATCTTAAGATACTATCTGCCTATATCAATTGATTTTTTTATTTTAATTTGTTATCTAAAATCAAGTACTAGGTACTTTTATATTTATTTATTTCCATTCAATAATTTGTATTATTCCGTTGGCGAGGTATTTTGAAGCTATTTTAGTAAATTTAACTTGTACAAGATGACTTTACTTGTTCTGGTATGTTGCAAGAATACAGCACATCACAAAGTAGTCTATAATTGGAGAATCTCAATTTATTATTAACAAACTTTTATTAACTTCACCAGTATGTAACGGAATTCTACTAATTATGATGGGATCGCGTGAGATAAATATACACATGCATGTGGGAGGTTTATTATGTAATAAGCTATTCAATCGTGATATAGAATACTTTTCCAGCGTTAACCGGCAAAATTAAATATTTACCATAATTTTTTTTTAAACATCTATAGAAAGTACTTTTTACGTAATAAAGCATTGCCTCTCGTAAAATTGGACAAAATGGTATACGGATTAAGGGGTCCAGCCTTTTTACTATTCGAGATACTGGGTGTTAAAGTTATAAAAATTTTAATATTTTAATTTGATCCTCAAAATGGATGAATAAATTGATTTCACATTTGGCAGGTTGTTCTTTTATCAAAGGAATTGAGCAGCAAACAAATTACAGGAGATGTTCAAAATTTTGTCCTTTTACATTTATACATAATTTACAACGTTTTCTCATTGAATATCGCATACCTTGGAAAGACTGGCGATTGCCGGAAATAATTGCTGTGGCTGTTTGGACAAATATTTTCAACAATCTTCTCCGAATGTTTTAAATGCATTGCTGTTTTATAAATTAGTTTCTGTTACATATTCTATTTTTTTATTTAATTATTAAAAAGTAATCTTGCAGACTTCATGAAAACACTAAATATCTTAAAATCTACAAATTTTTTCATATGTAAAGGTTATTCGTTTTTCACGTGAAAACCATTGAGAAATACAAAATTAATTAAAAATAGCTTCAAATGCCAATGGCGTAAAAAATGGGAGAAAAAAGGTGACATAATTATATTCTTTCAAGAGCACACCACTGGATCAAGAATTGAAAAATACCAAATGTCAAATCAATTTATTCATCCATTTTAGGGCCGGTTGTACAATTTTATTGTAGCTTAGTGAAGGCTTATTTGTGTGAACTCAGGTTGAGCGTCAGATTGTTGTTGTACAAAGTTGGCTTACGGTTCAGCTTCATTTAAACCTTAAGCTTAGTGAAGCCTCCAAGAGGGCAGGTTTAATGTAAGCTTAAGCACGGAACATAAATTTTATTGTTATCATGTTCCGTGGCTTAAATGTGAATGAATTGTATGCAAACATAACCTGTACTTAATTTAATATTAAATTAAAAGTTTGTCAAAGTTAATTATGGATATTTTAACCGATGATGAGGATTTTTTGGAACTTATTGGAATCGTACAACACCCGAGAAGACCTTGAGTGTATAGAGAGCGTATGAATCACTGTGAATGTTGGAGAAATAAAAGTTTATTCAAAGATTTCGTCTTTCTAAAAAAACCGTTCGCATTGTGACAGATTGTAGGTATATCAGAGGAAATTTCTTGTAAAACTAATAGGTAGCAAATATGACATTAGTTAGGTTATTTGACAAACATATTGTGACCAGTTTACTTCATACGCATGCGCCAGTTCGAAAGAAGTTCTACCAACTCTTGCAAATATAGGTTTAGTAGAGCTGCTACTGAACCATGTTTGTACAGCAGGCTTAGGGTTGAGCTAAGCTTATATTTTAAGCCCAGCTCAGTTGAGCTCAATTTTAAGCTTCAAATGTACAACCGGGCCTTAAAGTTATCGAGTTAAGGCATTTAAATTTTTATAGCTTTAACAACGCGTGAAAAGTAAATGGGCTGAGCCACTAATCCTTATATCATTTTGTCCAATTTTACGGAAGGTTTTTACATGCAAATGTTGTAAGTGTCATTTGAAAACACCCTGTATACATTTACAGAGTATGTATAAATGTAATATTCTTTTATGTCTTGAGGCCTATAATAAATATCTTTTCTATATTTCAACAGAGGCAATTTCTTTAATGTGTATAATGTTACCAAGCAACTCGCTTTCGAAATCTATGACAAAATTATAGCAAATTATCAATGTTCTTGGTATATTATAGCTGATAATTACCCATGGGGTTCTTATCAGTGTAATTGATTGCTAATTGGCTATTTTTGAACGTGTGACTAAAAATACAAAGTTTTAATAGGTTTAAATGTAAAAAAATATTAATGGTATCTCTCTAAATTTGGTAGGCACCACTTGATATTGTTTGTTTCGGATTACCTGGAAACAAAAATTCCTGGCAGCACATTTATGATATTTCTGTTCACATTGATAATGATCTGATAATTTTTTAACTACGATTTTTTTCATTTTTAAATCTTGATTAGCTGTGATAACTTTGCTAATTGACATAATATACAAGCTAGCTCGTTATTGATTGAGATTGTTAATCGCCCTTTTAATACTCCTGTAACTTACAAAACATTTCCGTCGACTGTACAACTTGAATCCTTTTTTTCAATATTTAAAAACATAACAATATAGTAATCATATAGTAATTGTTGCTTTATTTGGGCTTCAAGCACTTGTGCGCGACGCCTCAGCCGCCACGACTTTTAAGCAAAACGAACACGATTTTTTAGGATCCTCAAAACCACTTGTCATATGCCAATGCCAATGAATTTCCTGTGTTGTTAGAAGAACTGTTTTCAATTATAATGTTTTTGATAATATTATTTTGCATATTAAGATATTTTTAGTAAGGTTTAAATCGTAATCGGCACAATCTTAACCTTTAAATAAACATCAAACTGGTCAAACGTCAAATATTCAATGTCCGTGGCTTGAAGCTCATACTTTTCGGTATGTGCTCAAGGGGCAAGGGGAAGGTAAGACTAGGCGTCATGCCCGGTAATAAACGAACGAAACTCAGTCACTACGAGCTGATACCAGCAGCCAAAAGTGAATAATTAATCGAAAACACCTTATGTCAATAATAAATGACATTGAAATGTCGCCGGTTCAAATGTCAGTTTTTGTTTTTGAAAATTATTTTTTGGATGTTTTAACACAAGTAATTATTATAGTTTTATAGAATCATATAATAAAAACGATAGGTAAGTTAAAAACTAGAAGTGTTATATAGTACATTCAATAGCCTTTTTGGTGTGCGTCATCATTTGTGACGTATATCAGGGTTTTCGGTTTGTGGTTTATTTTATTTGCTATTTTTTCATATATGATTGAAATAATACCCGTCTTGGTGCGTGCATCATCGATTGTTAATCTCCTTCTAACATATTACGTTGGAAGAAATGGAAAAAAAGGCAGGTCTGTGATTAATCCAAATCAAAATATCACAATAATGAACCGTTTAAATGTATTACAAACGTTAACCCTAATCTTGGACTTACAAAAATTTGATTGGTTGATGTTTAACCTATCAATCGAGAGTTCAAAATACTATGAAGGCGTTACTTCCGTAGCGGCAATGTGTCTTACGTCTTTTTCTACTGTCACACTGACAGTTCTCGTCAGGTCTGTACTTTGTTATTTACGGTCAATTATTGTTTATGAAAAGTGAATATTAATCTTATTGTTATATTTATTTAAATAATACAAAAATATGCATAGATACACGAAAAAACATCAGCATTCTGAAATTTCTCAAGTATTTTCAGTTAAAAAAAGAAGCTGATAATTATTAACTCATAGCCTCATCGAATTTGGTTGAATACGATCCTGATGATTTTAT
>CAJUYH010001275.1:50703-64497 GCA_910591685.1 Galerucella tenella | reverse complement strand
AAATGTTTCGGTAATCTTAGTTCAAGGAGGAATGGATCAGATGCTTTGATACGTTGGTTTAGTTGAAACATGTTTGCAAAAAATGTTACACAAGATGTACAAGAAGAATTTAAGATTGGTAGTCAATGTTTAAATAAATTATTATATTAGAAAATTATATTTTATGATTGTTTCATTCATTTGGGTGGTGCTCAACAGCCCAACCATCTGAACTGAATTTTGTACAATATGTAGCAGATGCTTCCTTAGAGTGCAATGTTCAGTCGCCAGGTCGTTAACTGTCCAGTGTATTGCAATTTCATACCCTAAGCTAAACAATGCCCTTGTGCCCCGTGACCCACTTAAGTATAGCCCTATTGTGGACTAAGTCAGTCCCAGATCAGTCCAACCTTTTCTGATACTCAGTTTTGTAATAATGTTGATTATACTTCCCCTCAGTAGTTTATCCACCATCATTTTATTAGTTTAACATAACCCAAAATCATTACTATTTGTATGTATCGAAGTTAAGTATATACCGGTAGCTTATAATTGTGTCCCTACTATCCACGATTTTTTTATTCGAGATTGATTATAAATACGTCTTTAAACTTAACTACACCAGCTATCAAATGAATCAGCTCCCATAAATTTGACGCACAATTCATCACTTGTTACATTTGGACGTCAGTTGATACAATTAACAAAATCACCAAAATCAAATGGGTATTCTAGGTCCAATCCAGAGACAAGCCCTCCTTGGTATTACTGGGGCAATGAGGCAATGAACAGCACAAAGACGGCTTCAATGGAAGCCTTTGTTGGACTTCCTCCTTTGGAACTTTTTGTAAGAACAGAGGCGGTGATGGCGATTCTTAGGCTGAAATCGGGCTTATGATCCCAGAACAATGTTCGAGAAGGACACACTGATATAACTGGGACAATACTAGATGAACACATATTTTACATGAGTTTTGATAGCATGACACCGGAGAACATATTCACTGAACGAGTGAATATCATCATCCCATCCAGGGAACCGATGATGCATCCAGGTAATTCTGGAGAAATCATCTGGTTCACCGATGGATCCAAAACAAACCATGGCACTGGGGCTGGTATAAGTGGAACTAGAAAGAAACATACATTTTTGGAATTATCACAATAAAAATGTTTGTGTATCCACTAACCGCGTTGTAAAATTGTTTATCTAATTCCGCTATCAAATGTGACACTTTACGTCACTCCTTGACGTTAGGTAACGTCACATTTTTCATAACATAACATATATAGTTAAAATAATACCCTTTTTGGAGTGCGTCATCGATTGTGACGTATATCCGGGTTTTCGGCATGTCGTTTATTTTATTTGCTATTTTGACATATAGCTAACCTTAAATTTGATGAATAAGATCATCAGTATTGTATTTAGCCAAATTCGAAAAGGCTATGCAATTAATAATTACCAGCTTCTTTTTCTAACTCAAAATACTTGAGAACTTTCAAAATAATGATGTTTTTCCGTGTATTCATGCATATTTTTTGTATTATTTAAATAAATAAATCAATAAGATTAATATTCACTTTTCATAAATAATAATTGACCGTAAACAACAAAGTACAGACCTGTCAAGAACTGTCAGTGTGACAGTAGAAAAAGACGTAAGACTTATTGCCGCTACGAAAGTAACGCCTTCATAGTATTTTAAACTCTCGATTGATAGGTTGAGCTTGAGCATAATCTAAACATCAACCAATCAAATTTTTGTAAGTCAAAGATTAGCGTTAACGTTTGTAATACGTTTAAGCGGTTCATTATTGTGATATTTTGATTAGGATTAATCACAGACCTGCCTTCTTTTCCATTTCTTTCTACGTAATGTGTTAGAAAGACATTAACAATCGATGACGCACACCAAGAAGGGTATTATTTCAACTATATCAGTTATGAAAAGTAGTTATGTAAAAACTTTACGTAACTGTTTATGTTTCAACATAGAGATACCACATGAGTTTCAAAGAATAATTTATTAATTGTGTCAAAACTGACAATTATTTCATTATTTAAACTGTACAATTAACCCATTATTTTAATTCAATAGTATTTTGAGATTTATAAACATTGAAAACATTATTCAGGACACAGTTATTTAAAGTAAGTCAATTATCATAGTAACAATACTTCTAACACCATTTGATTCCACTTCAATATTATCATTGTAATTGAAGATTTTATTGAATATTATGAAAGCGCGGAATTAGATAAAACGTTGTACGTAAACACGTTATGAAGAGAGCGACATTGTTCAACACGCGTAATTTGCAGAACTCGCTAGCGCTCGTTTTGGCAAATATTACGCTTGTTGAACAATATCGCTCTTTTCATAACTAATTACGTAAATATCTATTTCACTTCCTGAGATACGGGTGATTTGTTCAAAACCTCTAAAATTAATTCCTTTCAACTGGAAAGGTTTTAATTTTAGGACAACGTACTTGAAATAAAATTTTTGTATTCTTTTAATGTTTGTAAACTACCGTTACCTTTTTTTATATCACTCATAAGTCTCTGAGATATCATGGTCAACTTCATGTTTTTAAATACGGACCAAGATTTTTTCATATTAATTTTTGAGTACATAATATTACCTATTACCTCAAATACAATGATGTACGTTTCGACACAAATTATACATTATCTGGAAATTTTAAAATATAATATAATATATAATATATAAAATAGTGTGTAGTCTTTATCATTGTCACTATCGTCTATTTCAATTCCACTACCGCTACCGCTTTGGCCACTTAAATGTTTAGTAAATTTTAACAAAGTTTGGCGTGTTCTTTTCATTTTCAAATCTTCTCAAATAAAATAACTAGCCGGACGATAAGATACAAATCATAAATGAGGAAACAATAGTAAGAAACTCCCTATACTTTTTAGAATAAAACTTCTGGTGAAAACAGGTGGTATCGGACACTTGCTACAATGAGCCTCGCCGGCCGGCATGCGCCAAAAGATTGGTACCTAAATAATAAATAAATGTCTAATGAAAATTTACATAAATGCAATGGTTTATTGCCATGTTTCTCTTAGTGAGAAAATAGTAGGTACGAACTTTTGAAAATGTGTCGAATTTTTGTAGATATAAAAGTTGAGAATTTTCGTATCTTTGTTTTTAACGAATATTGTTATGTACCTATAATTTATCGGAAATTGCTTAAAATACGTCAAACAGCAATCGATTGATTAAGAAGTTTTTTGCAATTTATAAATATTATTGTTCTTAGGTCAATAGCTTTGTCCATATCTCAATTTGTCTAAATATACTTCTATTGACGTTTTTCAATTAGATAATAATTTTGAAAGTATAAGTTTAACTTTAATTCTATATATTGTTAGAAATTTCAACTAGTTTTTTCACTTGGAGATTTCATAGACTATATATACTTTGGCAAGTTTATGTCAAGCGGTAAAAGGAATGCAGTCGAAAACATTCGATATTTCCAGGTTCAACTATGGAAAAGCTAAAGTGCTAAGTATGTATTGATAATAATTAGAAAAGGGAATTTTTATTATTAACAATATCAACAATATTAAACGTTAATTCTTTAATGTGCTGGTTTTCTTGGATTTTTTCTGTCAACATCATTTTTTCAATTTATGAATATTAAGAGATGAGCACTTTTCCAAATTTTTTACGGGCTTCTTCAAGCTCTGGCAGCGTTGTACGAAAACCATAGTTACCACACCTTCCGAATTACATAATTAGTGATTTTTATCGAAAGGTGACTTTTTATTGGCAAGCGCGTGCGTGTGTTCTTCCCTCTCACTTCGTCAATTGACTGATATTGATTTATCCAGTGCGTTGGTATTGTCAGTTACCTTTGTATTTTCAATTTTACTTGGTGAAATAGGTACCGTACGCCATTTGTACGTTTATGACATATATGCCTCGCCTCTTACTGATGCCCCGTAGTTTCAGATAAACTTGCCAAACTATACCTACAGTCCCAACTTTAGGTTTATGCCGAGTGGGTCTACTAGGTTTATTTGGCGACAAAGATACCCAGACAAACATCAGATACTTTGCTGTTCCATCATCTTCCAGACAAAGACGGATGTTCCGAAAGTCTTGAAACTCTTCTGTTTGTCTCTATATTTAGTGTTTTGAAAAACTTGAAGAGATAATATAAAACCTGAGACACGTTATTGAGTCTAGCCATGCTCAAAAAGTCATACCTAACATCTCAAATGTCACCTATCAACTGTCAATTGTCAGTATTTATATAATTGTCAATGTCAATTGAATTGATGTGAGTAATTTCAGGTATTTTGTAGGGAAAATGTTAGTATTGCATGAGATAGTGAAAATATTCATCCAGACCTCCACTACACTGTTATCAAATAACGTTTAACCTCTTTCCTTTTCTATTTTTTTGTAAAATTTTGATCTCTTCACCTTCATCTTGTAAAATTTCCTTTCCAAGTTCACGAAAGTTCATGAAAATTGTAACAAAATATTATATAATTAATTAGGTGAAGATTACATATTAACATAAACAAGAAAAATGCTATCTTCGTCTAAATTAAGCTCAATTTTTAACAGATTACAGTTAATCGGTTAGCGTTGAGTACCTCCCAATCACTAATAGCCTGTCACGTGACAGTATTTATATTTTGCACTCATTCTTATCCGACCGACATTAACATATACATATTAAGACCCAGCTTGATAAATTGCAATAGTGTAATTTTAACATCTACGCATGCGCTTCAAGATCTAACAACTACCATGCATCTCTGGTCTGATGACCAAAGATCAGACAAACCTCTGCGATGCTAAAACTAAGCAAGGTCCAAAGACTTGTATGCATTGGCATTACAGGGGCAATGAGGACTACTCCTACAGCGGCGCTGGAGACAATGCTAGACCTTCCTCCGCTACATTGTGTCATAATGTGCGAAGCAAGGGCAGCTCTAACCCGACTGGAAAAAGAAGAAGAAGAAGAAGACTGACGACTCGGAACAGTGTAACACTGGAGTGAGTCCTAGGTCACAAAGGAATCGCTGGCAAGAAAAAAGCTGACGAACTAGCGAGAGTAGGATCGTCAACCCTGATGATCAAACCCGAACCAGCCGTGGGCATTCCGAGATGCTCAACTAGGTCATGGTTAAAAGGGTGGGTAAAAGAACAACACATTAAGCACTGGAAGAATACACCCAGGCAAATACATAGGAAGAAATGCATGAAAGAACCATCAGAAAAAGTAGCGAAAGAACTTCTCTCAATGACCAGGAACAAACTACGCACCATATAGGGGCTACTTACGGGACACTTTCCCAAAAGGGAGCACCTGAACAAAATAGGGCTGTATAACGGAGACCTTACATGCAGAAGATGCAAAAAGGATTCCGAAACAGCTCTGCATATACTATGCAACTGTGAGACGCTGGACCACAGGATGCATAAACTGTATGGTAGACCCCAAATGACTACAGAAGACTTCTACAACCAACCATCAAAGAGCCTGTATGAGCTAATACAGGGGACGGATTGGCTGAATAGGCTGTAGTCAGAACACTAGGAGTATCCATAATAAGCCCAGGAGGCTGAGGTGATGCTGGCGAAGAGACGGCTCCTTAAAAGAAAACAACTATCATTCCAAAAAGTTGAAGTTTGATATTGTTGAAGCTCTCAATTCTAAGTGTATGCAGATGCAGAATCCCACTATAGACATACACAGAATATTATTTTTCTAAAACAAAAAATATTCCATACAAATCAATCATTTTAGACTGATTATATATTGTCTCGTTACGAAACGAAACGTCAATTTAAACCCTAATATCAACGGAGACTGACTTATCCAAATCGACTGCAGCCCCCGTACCATTCAGTGCTGTCTCGCTTAAAAATTGTTTCACACATTATATTGAATGATATATTTTCTCTCTATACATAATCCAACGAAAATGGTAGGCATTTTCCGTGCACGACAATTCCGTCGGGATAATAGTTTGTTACAAAAAAAATTATACCGATTTTAATCTTATTATTGGTATCATTCATCAGAAATGATTGGAGAGAGAGATAAACTTTATTATCATGAAGAATTTTTACAATATATAAAATATAAAATACAATATATAAAATCCACGATATCTAGTCATGGGAAAATGAAAATATAGTCCATGAGCATGAGCATACTCGTGTAGTAGTCCGGGAAATAGTGAAAATCGCGGAAAATCTGATCGGCATTCGTGTTTATTTATTTATTTATTTCAATAACCATAAGCAATACCGAAAAAAGTTTCAAATAAATGTTTTAGAGCGTGAAATTTTGCGTCGACAAAATGTATTCAGTATTTCAAATTTTTCCTATCCTCGCGTCCTTTTCGCACTTCAAAAGTAACGCAACCTGCGTGAAGACTAGTGGCGCTCCATCTGGTAATTTTGTAACTTCATATATGTATGTATGTATGTATGTAATTTGGGGTGACATTCACTGAGACCTAAAAGATCTATTGTGCCCGCTTACTTCTTCTATGTTAGAGGATTTTTAGGATATCTGCAGGCTTCAAGTTAGGTAAATGTTCCTCTTCTATCCAGTAATCTCCCAGGTGCTGTGCTCTAGGTTTCAGAAGTGCTGTGCAGCTGGAAAGTATGTGGATGTAGGTTTCTTCTTCCATGTCACAAAATCTGCATTCTTCTCCCTCCACTATTTTGAGCTTTTTCAGGTGCCCATTCAGGCGACAATGTCCCGTTAGGATCCCTGTGAAAACTCTTAGCGCAGTTTTACTTTAACTTATGCATTCATTTGATCTCAACAGGTTGTAGTCACCCAGAAGAGTCCTTGATTGTATAAGCATTACTAGATCTTTCCAATGGTCAGATCTTTTCTTTTTCTCGGCTTCACCTATTTCTTCCAATATTACATTGGAGCTGATTCCGCAAAAAGGTTCAGGTCCCCAGAAAGGTATTTCAGTCCCCCTCTTTGCTAGTTCATCTGCTATTTCATTTCCTTCTATTCCAGAGTGTTCTGGAATCCATATTGTAAGTTCATGCGTGACATTGACTCTAGAATGAATTTTGAGACATAAACAAGGAAAACAAAAGAAAACAGCAGGATACAGCTCTCAGAAGGTTAATACGAAACATACTAGGACCAGGATCTAGCAGAAGGAAGCTATAACATGCACCATGCTATACGCATCTCTAATATGGTGTACAGCACAAAAACATGATTAACAGTGTACAAAGAAATATTTTACCAAGGATTGCTTCCTCCTACAGAAAGTAACTGTTGAGGCTTTACAGGTTAAGTGTATCCTTCTGGATATCCTCGCCTATGAGAGAGACAAAATCATCAAGATCCAGTTAGACGAATGAGAAAAAGATAAAGATCCATTGTACTATGGCAAGCTGATTGGGGAAATGAAGCCCTCAAACTTTATTTGGCTTTTACTATATATTTATAATTAGTCAAAGACTATTTTCTGTATTTCTTTTATGTTAAAATGTTTTTCACACTTTTGGTAATTAAGAATTTTCAATCCGAAAACACTACAATGGACTTATTCTTGTGAATAAAAATCGATATAGAGTTGTTTTTATTGAATATTCTTCTTTCGAAAGCGGAAGAAAAACTTGATAAATGATTCTACTATAAGTATTGTAGCGTAAATTTGAAAATATTCAGTTCCGAATAAACTGTATCGAGGTGTTTATCGGAGAGGTGTTAGAAAACGTGTGCTTTGTTTAAATTATAATAAATAGTGCCACTGAACTAAGCTCCCTAAAAACTACAGGTTCAAAATAATTTTTGTTAAAGTTTACTTGACAGGTATATAACTTGGTTATCACAGCGCGCACATAGAGACATCTATGTTTCAGTTTCAGTAATTTCCTCTAATTTAATTAAAATAATTAAAATTGTTTATTATTAAATAATTCAATTTAATTATGTCTATTTTAAAAACAATGCAGTAGTTAGTTATTGTTTTATAGTTGTCGAATAGTAAATAGACACGTAAGGTCATGACAGTGAGAGATCACGTAAAAGGATATTCGACCTAGGGAAGTCTGTATTCAGGGTGCTCCGTAAGTAATGGTCCAGAGTGGAATGGAAGATTCTTGGCCTAAAAATATAACAATCTGACGCAACTTCCTTTTACAAAATATTGATGATAAGAAAGATACAGGGTGGCGAAGTTGAAATGTTAAAAATGTTTTTTCTCAGTAAATTGGAAGATTTTGGATATACAAACGTAAAAATTTGAAGATGGGTGTTTTAGGGACTAGAAAATCATAAAATGTTATCCATTTCGATGTATTTTCTAGAGGGCGCCACAAAAGCTATGTTGTTGGTGTAACTGCGCGATTTATTTATTTTCTCTATTTACTGGTAAATATAAAAACTACTTAATTTTTGCGACAAAAAGGTATACCTATTATTAGTCTCCAAAGTTACAACACAATATCATTTTTATATCTCATTTCTTACAAAAGTTATGAGAGGGGTGCACAATTTACGACCGCTTTGTATATTTAGATTGATATATATGCAAATCTAGATCTATTTTGAACATTATTAACTTTGGATTTTAAAAGAAAACGTTTTGTTACATCATGTTTTCGTTTGATTTATCATGTGATAGCACGCATTCCTATATTTTCGACAGAATTACGAGCACGCGTTTATGATCCTTCAAGATTTTAATACCAAACAATAATTATAGCTATCGAAAGTTCCATTTTTGTAAGGAGGGCTTTCTTCTTGAGCTGAGGCATTGTTTCTTCCCAAAATTCTATTCAAAACCATATCAATTTTTGCATGATTTGTCTCTTTTTTTATTTACCAACATTGTTACCATAAAAGTAGATTGTAAATACAACCCTAAAGCCGTAAGTAACTCCCTCGGGCCTTTTATAGGTAAAAATGTGGGATGTTTGCAGAAAATTTATTTAAAATTAAGAAATTACTTGAAGCACCACAAATCATTATTCTCTTTCACTATAAAAATCGTATATATACGAGGCATCTCTGAAACTGGGTCTAAAATTCCGATCTCGTGTTCGCGTGCTAAAACACAAACACTATATCTAGGGGAGTAAAAAGGGTATTTTGTGGGTAAGTGGGGCGTTCGAATGACAGGGGGGAAATGTTGTGGCAACTTCCTGCCGGTTCCCGCGCTCCCGTCTACATCGCCAGCAGCACACCGTCACTTTACAACGACGAGCGACTCTTTAGACCGCGACTAGACTTACGCCGCGACGCGTCTCTTACTCCGCCGCCTCCAGTTGTTGTTGAAATTGGTGAAGGTGAAGGCACGCAGGAAAAAGTGCCCGATATGCCGAGAGTAAGTTTTCAAATTACAAAATTGTTTCAGTTGCTTTAAACGATTTTGATAACAGTGGGAAATTGGAATTTTTTTATTTTATTTTGAAGAGCAGTGTAATGCAATTGAGCACTAGGCCAGACGATAGGGGTAACAACTACAAGAAATTAGCAATACAGCTGATTTTTTTTTCATAAGTACCTTAAAGTATGTAGATTAATATAAAAAAAGTTTACCAGTCTATCGATTCCCCAAATTAGGAAAAAAAATCGGAATTTTTTTTTCGAAATTCTTCAATATTTCACGCTGGGTGGAAGGCAGAGAAAAATAAAAAATACCACCGTGTAGAGAGAGTGTTTTGCAACAAAAAAGGTTCCTTGCATTTCTTTCGTCCGAGCAATGGTTTGTCCGGAAAAAATTCGGTAAACTAAGCATGTGTACCGCATCCGCGCGACTCTATTTTCTGAAGCGCAACGGAGTACATTATAAACTATTGTACAGTTATAATGTAGATATAAATAATTGTAATAGGGCATTTTGAAGAGGAAAGTGTCGGCCTTAAGATGGCATTTTTTTGTCATAGCACATAATCATTTTTAGCAAATTACCCATATATAATATAAATATTATATTCTAATCAAAAACCAAGTATCTCAATAAAAAAATATATTATATAATAAGGTGGCATTGAAACAATTTTTCGAAGGATGGAAACTGTTATTTAGGAGGTCTGTTCCATGAATAAAATTTACGGATAATTATTTTTTCCTAATTACGAAATACGGCACTTTTCATTATTTTGTGAATTTTAGGAATCTTGAATTTACAAGAAAATATATATATTAAATACTGTTGTAACTTTGATTAAACTGGAGTAATTTCAATGGGGTTTGCGTAGAAATGTTGGGGAAACTTTTAAGATCAAGAATATAAAATTACAAAATTAATTATTAATTTACATAAATTTTTGGATTCAATGATTTTTTGTATTATATGCGAAAATAGCAATTTTTATAGATTCTGGTAGGAATCTTCTTTATTTTTTTAAAATAAAATTTGATACCCCTGTAGTATAAAGATTAATAGTCAACGAACAAAATGTATATAGTGAAAAGGTATAATAGATTATTATTTACAACCTTAACTCTAACCAAAGATCGAGAAAAAATTCTGATTGAATATTTTTATTTTTTTCCGCTGTGCAGCAGAGTCGCGCGGATGCGGAATACGTACTTAGTTTACAGAATTTTTTACGGACAAACCATTAATCGGACGAGAGAAATGCAAGAGACCTTTTTTATTGCAAAACACTTTCCACACACGGTGGTATTTTTTATTTTTCTCCCTCCCAGCGTGAATTATTGAAAAAAAAAATTTCTAATTTGGGAAATCGATAGACTGGTACACTTTTTTTTATATTAATCTACATAAAAAATCAGCCGTATTGCTGATTAGTTGTACTTTTGGTCTAAAATGACCCATACCGACTGGTCTACACCCCTTATGTCATTATTAATTCACACTTTGTGGGGTGAGTCACTAGAAAACTAAGGGTGATCTAATTGTGAGTAGCGATCACTTTAAATTAAGGTAAAAGTATTTTTCTATTCGACTCATTAAAAAAACATGTTGTGAGTTAATTTGTGTTTTGAATATGAGGAATCCACCGGTGCTTTTTTTTAAATTTGGCCTTAAAATAGGTATTAGGAATTTTTTTGGAAAAACTACCATCAACTTAAAAAATTCCACAGATCACAAATACGTCCCACGACGATCAAGACAAGTAATATATCAGAATTGGGCAGTAGTAGATAATTATAATTTTGGGGGTGTGAATTAGAGCAATAGTTGCATCTTTTCATTGTGTTACCCAATGAGGTATTTGTTTTTGGTCACGTGACGTCGCATTCAAAATTATTAATGGGACAACCAGTATATTTGTGCCTTTCTGTGTTCCTCCTGATGAAACAATTCCAACTAACTAGCACACTTGGGGTCTAAAGTGATTAATTCAAGAGATACAAGTACTTAAAGGAGTTAAAAAATTCATAATTGAGTCCCCTGTAATTTTCGGCAATCTTACATTCGTACGTGATGATTAAGACAAACCAATATTGTCTTCCAAACCAATGGTTCAATATAACTCAGTCCAAACCACAAAATTTAATAAAAGGTAGAACGTGTCGCGGGACATTCGGTAAGAACTTTAGTTCCTTTTAAGGAAAAATTCATCCGAACAAATTCAAGTAGATCACCAGCACTGCGAATACCAGCTTTGCATAGAATTTTAATATAGCATCGGTGGTTCAGTGGTAGAATGCTCGCCATCCACACGGGCGGCCCGGGTTCGAATCACGGCCGGAGCATGTGAATCGCTGCTTCGTAAACGAGAGAGAGACTAAGGAGAGAGCACAAGCACGCAAGCAAGGCACATAACGAAGCAACGTAACATAACGTAGCGTAACGTAACGCGTAACGGTCAGATCTTTTGCGTCGCGACCCCCGGTCGCTCAAACATAACCTGTCCTAAAGAACTAAAGTTCCAAAAGTCCCTCAAAGGACACCTATGATGCTACTAGTTTCGGTACAATAGTACCATCATCAGGCTACAATATAAAGAAATGGTACACTTATTACATGAAGATATTACAAGATTCTGTCAAAATTACTTGAACAAGAGTATTAGATATGAAATGAATGTGAAAGATAATATTATAATTATTAATACAAAATTGAGAATATTACAATTGTTGATATTAAATTGAAAACTGTTTAATATAAATTAAGAAGTTAATGAAAATACTTCAAATTACAAGTTTGATAATATAAATTATATAAGTAGGTACCTAGTCAAATTGAAATAAAATAAAATTAAAATTTAGTTACCTGTATGAAACAAATAATCCAAAGAACAATAGGTTGCTGCCAAAAACGTTAAAAAAATTTAATATGTGAATACATATTTATATCAAATAAATTTCAAGTTTTATTTGAGTGGTAAGGAAAGAAAAGGAAAGAAAAGGGAAGAACATTGGGAATATTAAAAAAAAAATCAATTGTAACAGCAATTTTCCTATATCAAGCCCTTTTAAATAGTCCTTTCGGACAGTTTAAATGTAAATTTAAAAATTAATGTTCACTAAAACCCCCCTTTTGGCATAGTCCATTAGGCCATTTTTACAATTTTAATTACCTCCAAATTAGTTTTTTTTAAATATTTCCAATGTTCTTCCCTTTTCTTTTCTTTTCTTTCCTTACCACTCAAATAAAACTTGAAATTTATTTGATATTTAAATATGTATTAACATATTAAAATTTTTCAACGTTTTTGGCAACAACTTATTGTTCTTTGGATTATTTGTTTCATACAGGTAACTAAATTTTAATTTTATTTTATTTCAATTTGACTACATACTTATATAATTCATATTATCTAGTAGCTCCATAAGTGTCCTTTCAGGAACTTTTATTAGATTTTGTGGTTTGGACTTTGAGTTTTATTGAACCATTGGTTTGGATTTCATACAACCACATTTGAGATATGGATGAGCTCTTGGAGTCAATATTGTCTTATTGGCACTTTTGTCATTATCATGGCAAACTTGACAATAGGCAGTCTTTTTTTATAAGATTTGCCATGCTACTTTTTAATCGATATTTAATAGGTAAACAAGTTTTTGTGAAAAAACTCAGTTTTATGTAATTTTACTCCATGATATACAGGTCGTTCCCTTATTAACTTTCAAGTATTATTAAAAATTATAATATTGGTTTGTCTTGATCATTACGTACGAATATAAGATTGCCGAAAATTACAGGGGACTCAATTATGAATTTTTAAACTTTTTTAAAATTCTTCAAGTACCTGTATCTCTTGAATTAATCACTTTAGATCCCAAGTGTGCTAGTTGGTTGGAATTGTTTTACCGGAAGGAACACAGAGAAGCACAAATATACAGGTTGTCCCATTAATAATTTTGAATGCGACGTCTCGTGACCAAAAACAAATAACTCATTGTGTAACACAATAACAAGAAAATATGCAACATTTTCACTAATTTACACCCCCAATATTATAATTATTTACTGCTGCCCAAGTCTGATATATTACTATATCTTAAACGTCGTGGGACACCCTGTATTTTATGATCAAGCTCAAATTTTAGCAGGACTCTCTTAAAGGACCATTTTACTAGAAAAACAATTCAACAATACTATATCCAAAAAGATTTTCAGTTTACGAGTAATCAAAGTGAGGGTATCAAAAGAACTAGACTTTAAAGCGCTCTTCATGTCTTTTCGTTGAACGGATTGAGAACTTGAGGCTTAAAATATAATAATAAAGTTTATTTTCGTTTTTTTATTTCAGCCAACGGTTAAGAAGCCTGAGCCGCCCAAAATGGAAGGCAGAAGGCCACCATCTGCACTATACCGGCCGAAATCTAGAACAGACGTAAGTATATCTTCTT
>CAJUYH010001275.1:0-50603 GCA_910591685.1 Galerucella tenella | reverse complement strand
GCTGGTGAAAGACTTTTTAGAATCGCTGAAAACTAAATACATATCCTTTTTTCTCTCGTCAAAATTGCATAAGTCTGTCTTATTCTGTGATGCCTTTTGGCCGAAATATTATTTATTAATTATTTAAATTATCATTATGGTATTATTATGATTAAAGACATAAATTCCCTTGAAGCTAACGTCGATATAGCATGAATCGTTTATATAATCGTTTATATAAAAACAGAAAGGTCTCACGTAGGATGTCAAGTTCAGAGTCCGAAGTAAACGTAAACAGAATTGTTATATATTTACAAAACGCTGAACTTGACTCGTCGTATAAATATGTTAAACGAAAGTGTTTTAGCATTCATATTCATTCTAAATTATTCTAATATAAACATTCGATTCATATTCTAAAGACATTCATATTCATATTGATTCATGTATTCTATTCATCGTAATCCTTTTAATTAATATCCTAATTAGTACTAGTAATAAGTGAGTTAATGTATCATAGTAAAGTAAGGTAATAAAGAGAACATGTCCCAGTGATTCCAGTAGTTGTTTTATTCCTGTGAGATGACACACCAAGTGACCAGCAACACCACCTAGTCAGAGGCCCTTCCACACTTCTAATGCACCAAGTATCCATAGTAGGATACATACATTACAATTCATCTAAAGGTCATTTTAGATTAGACAATTTCTTGTGCAATATTCATTTCAATTTTTGGAACAATTCAAATTGTGTGGTTGAAAAATATGTCGTGAATATGTCTTGGAATAAATTAGAGATTGAAATGTTAATTTTGAGAAAATCTCAAAACATGCTTGTTTGTAGAATGTAAAACACAAAGATTACCATAACAAATACTTAAGAAGCTTAGCCGAAGAATCTGTAGAGGCAAAGTTAGGCATCATTAGACCGTTTCATTAACCACTTATTCTGCCAAATTTTGCGACGTCTCCTTCTCCTCCACATTCGAAAAGGCTTGAGCGCGACCGAAAAATTGTTACTTGAGGCTTCAATACAAAATTGTTCAAATTTTACATTTAATTATACATTCAACTGATTTTTCTATTTATTTTTATATTGTTGATAATAAATACATCAATCAGCCACAGTCTAAGCATCAGTTATCATTAAACCGAGTGTTTGATACAACTCGCCCTTAATATAGATACTATCATCATCAATTCAAATCACTGCGCAGAATCTTGAACTAAATATTGTTCTATAAATTGCAATAGTCTAAAATAGCTCAAAACAGTTGGCCAATATTTCACACAAGAAATCCATTCCAGAAATTGTTCCCAAAAATTGAACTAAATATTTTGCACAAGAAATTGTCTAATGTAAAATGACCTTTACGGATTTCATTTGAAAGTTATGATTAAACGCAATAAAAGAAAACAAAAACGGTGAGTATGTCTTTGTTGAATCGTATGACCCGCATGATAAAACTGCATTTGCCTATATAGACCGTGGGCCCATGACACCACAAGTGTCGATAGCCCTTTTAGGGATATAATCAGACAGCCCGGGCAACCAGGAAAAAGTGTCTCCGAGCGTCTATGACCAGTCCTTGCACCTGCTCTGGTCTCTATTTTCGGTTGAAAAAAAAGTTAAGTATTCGATGAACGAGGAGGCTCGTGTCCTTTCCACCGAAATAGTGGTTTTTCTTTTTTTCATAATGTTGGCACTGTGCAAATTGTATGCAAACCGTTAGGCCGGCGACACATTTGCGGTTGCAGTTGCAACCGCGCGGTCACAACCGCTATAACGTTCACACATACAAGCATACACCTTGTCATACCGAGTCCGTCAGTTCAATAATCAACATGGATTTGGTAGAAACTGTTGGTATAATTTATCCTCAAATTAAGAAATCAAAGCGAAAAAGGAGGTTCTTCCAAATTCGGGTGATCGTGTCTACCCCTATGTCCTGGTGGGCGACGAAGCTTTTGCTCTGCTCGACAATTTATTAAGGCCTTATCCAAGTCGTAACCTAACAGATAACAAGCGAATTTTCAATTATAGGTTAACAAGAGCTAGAAGGTTCGTGGAATGTGCCTTTGGAATTCTGGCCAATAAGTGGCGTGTGTTCCATAGTAGCATATTAGTGCAACCAGATTTTGCAGTGATGGTAGTAAAAGCAGCTTGCATCTTGCACAATTTTGTTAGAAGAAGGGATGGTTACAAATTTGAAGACACGCTAACGTGCTGCTTAGATGATACAGATGTACACGGGACTGGTGGTCAACAACTACGAGGACAACACGTCAAAAATCTTTTTACTGATTACTTCGTATCGCCTGAAGGCAGTTTAAGTTGGCAAACTGATATGATATAAACAAATATATAGTGGTTGTTTAATATACAACTTGTAAAAAGTGAATAAATCATTTTTTGTAGTTTATAAAGTACCTATTTAAGTTATGAATTTTTCTTATCTTTTGCTATTCTCTCTACCGGACTCCACGAATTGTGGTTAGGACACATTTCTTCTAAAATCTTCTGCCAAGCAGTAATTTTTTTGTCGCGATCTTTGTATGCCTTGTCGGTAACATCCCACAAGCACGTCTCACTTTGCACCAGAACAATAAATTTTTCGGTATCGAAGATGTCCATGTTCAAAACTCGACTGGCTAGGTTTGTGGCTGCGCGGTTAATGTGAACAGTCAGGCAAGTAACAACATGTTGCATTTCGGACGGACAGCCGCGCAACCGCGGCAAGATGCGGTTGCAAAGGCGGTTGCTGCCGCTTGGCCGCTAGTGTGGCACCATTTCATAAACAACCATGTATTTTACAGAACAGCGGTTGTAACCGCGCGGTTGCAACCGCAAATGTGTCGCCGGCCTTCTAGTAACCGTTGTCAAAATTTCAAAATCTCCTCAATTATCGACTATTTATAGATTAGACCGGAAAGTTGATGTGGCCATAAATCGAGATGCCCTCTCCGGAATCGTATGCAAAGGTCTGAATAGTGGTTAATGGGTCGAAAGAAGTCGTTCTACCACAGGGCATACTTTCCTCCATTATCGCCCATCGCCAGTGGAAAATTGCCACTTCCGGTTCGTATGCCTCCTTCCGGTAGCGACCTAGACGTATGCAACCCGGCTAGCGCCCGGTTATTTTTACAAGATACAATAATGTATCCACATGCCCGAGCCTCCTCGTTCATCGAATACTTAACCCTTTTTTCAACCGAAACTAGAGGTCATAGCAGGTGCAAGGACTGGTCATAGACGCTCGGAGACACTTTTTCCTGGTTGCCCGGGCTGTCTGAGTATATCACTAAAAAGGCATACGAACATATGCTATCGACACTTGTGGTGACATGGGCCCACGGTCTAATGGTTCTATCTGAGGTTCTTCCATTTTTCTTTCGAGTTTTTTTAGGTGTCAATTAATGCACAAAATAAGTCAATAAATCAATGACTTTTGATTGTCGAGTTGCGAGGTTTTTAATATCAAATTGTTAATTTACTTATCACTATGTTATGTCAATATTCAACCAATAATTATTTGATGAATGTAAATATAATAATCTCATTTTTTTTTCTAATTAAGTACATTTTCAATATTCTACATCAAACTGGATTTTATAAAGTCAACAGTCAACAAACAAATATTTGCCAGTTGTCGCTTTCAAAGATAAAAATATGTATTAAGGATGTTGAGTTTAATAAGGTTCAATGCCTTTTTAGTGTTTCAATTTTTAGAATCCTAATAAATGTACAGCAATTCCCTTAATATTTTTTGTTCAAGGTACTACAATATAAAAAAAGATGCGCCGATTTGGAAAATCAAATGACTGAAAATCCAGCCTATACAGATCAACCTTCTTCATTAACTCCACTTTATCCCATACCAACACACATTCAGAGTTCTGCTGTGGAACAAGCTCAGCAGCATTTAAGAGAATTGCGAGAAGAAAGAATAAACGATTTGGAGACAGCCTTACAAAGGCTACACGAAGAACGTAGGAAGTAAGTGAGTGCAACATAACGGGTGTCTCATTAAAAAAGATCTCAGAAACTATATCGAGAAAGGAATCTGTATTAAATGGATGTCGTACGACGACATAGATAAAGAAAACCAATTTTGGTTTCTGCGCAAGACAGTTGGCAAACTTCACGTGGCTTTTTCTTATGTGAAACGGAGTCTACGATAGATAGTTTCTGAGATACAGCGGATTACCTTTCTCAATCAGACACCTGGTACAATAAGGGTATTTATAATTCAGGAATTAGACTATTGTAGTGCACCTAAATGTTTTTGTATGCTGAGAAAGCTATCTTTACTCTGTCATTATTTGAACATGTCCAAATTATTATTCTTAATTCTTTTCTCTTCTTCTTAGAACAGACAGATTATTGCAACTCAACACATCACTCAGAGAACAGCTTGAAGAATCTCATAGCACAAACGAAGCCTTAACTGTCGACTTACAAAAACTAACCAACGACTGGGAAAACCTTCGAGAAGAGATGCAGCTCAAAGAAGACGAATGGAAAGACGAAGAACAGGCTTTTAACGATTATTATAGCACAGGTAAGCTTCTAGATTGTTTGGTGTCTGGTGGTATCTGTATCTGTAGAGTAGGGAGGGTGAGTGTAGGCTCACAGCACTTAGGCCACATGTGACCCATTGTACATCCTCCCGAGGAGTTGTCCTCCTAGGTCACCGTCCATCCTGTCCTCAGAAAGGTGGACAGGTCACTAGGAGACATCTCCTTTATATCGGCAGGTGTAGGCCAAGACTCACCGAACACACACTCTCTTATCGACGATAACTCCGGGACACCCGCCTAAGACATGCCTGACAGTTTCATCTTCCTGTTCACACATCCTGCATAGAGGTGTGTCCACTAGCCCCATAGTATGGAGGTGTTTCCTTAGTTGACAGTGGCCAGTCAGAAATCCTACTGTTGAACGTAAGTTTTTCCTGGCCATCGTCAAATATTTCTTCGGCGCCAGCTTCCCAGGGTGATCCTGGCAAGACTGCACCCTTTCATTCCATCCCATCTCTTAAGGGATTGAGCATGGGTGTAACGTTTGGCTAGTTCCGCAATTGTCGAAGACGTTAGGCCGTAGGTGTCACTGGGTCCTAAAATTGTTAGACCAGCCGCTTCCTTGGCTAAAGAATCAGCAATGCCCTGTCGTGCCCTTTAACCCACCTCAGGATAATATTGTCATCTGCCGTTGCGTTAGCTAAATCTTGGTGGCACTCTAGTACTAGCCCCGATATAACACGTTGTCTGTTCAAGGCTAATAGGGCTTGTCTACTATCAGTGCAGTTTTTGACAGAAATTCCTTTTCTGGTTAGTTCTTTTGTGGAAACTGAAATACCAGCCAGTTCTGTTGGAACCACGCTGGTATTGTTTCCCATTCCCCACTTAATCCTTATGCTTAGTGTTCTGGAGTAAACTCCACGTCCTGCGAAATGAAAGAAGGCTTAGGATGTGGTGTCTGCTGGTACCCTAAGTCGTTGGGTTTTTGTCTAATTTTTATCTAGGAAAATTGATTTTATTGATTCCAGAACACAACAGACTTCTAAACCTTTGGAGAGACGTTGTAGGCATCAAAAGATTGTATAACGAAATACAAACAAACACCGAAAGAGACATGACAAAAATCAAATACGACGTTTCTAATATTGGCAAAGAAATGATAATGGCGTGTAGTAGAATGGATACAAATTTGTTCACAGAAAACATATTTGGGGTAAGTTTTAGCGGCTACATCAGTGGTGTTAGGAATTTTATACTACCTTCAATAACTTGGGATACCTTGTATAGTTTGGCAAGTTTATCTGAAGCTACGGGGCATCGGTAAGAGGCGAGGAATAATGGCGCATATCTGTCATAAACGTCAAATGGCGTATGGTACCTATTTTACCAAGTAAAATTGAAAATAAAAAGGTCACTAACAATACCAACGCCACTGGATAAATCAATATCAGTCAATTGACGAAATGAGAGGGAAGAACATACGCACGCGTTTGCCAATAAGAAGTCATCTTCTGATAAAAATCACCAATTATGTAATTCGGAGGGTGTGGTAATTATGGTTGAAGAAGCCCATAACAAATTTGGAAAAGTGTTCATCTTTTAATCCTCATAAATTGAAAAAATATTGTTAATAAAAAAATCCAAGGAAACAAGCTCATTGAAGAATTAACGTTTAATCATTTTGTTGCTATTGTTAATAATAGAAAGTCCCTTCTCTAAGAATTATTATCACTACATACTTAGCACTTTAGCTTTTTCACAGTTAAACGTGGCAAAATCGAATGTTTCCGATTGCATTCCTTAAACGGCTTCAGATAAACTTGCCAAAGTATATAGAGAAGGAAAAACTTATAATGAAGTATCAGTATCTTTTGAAAAGATGTAGCATTGGATGAAGTAATGCCTAACATAATTTCTATGAATATTTTCAACTGTTTTATAGGGAAAGGAAAAACATCAGTTGGAACAAGAAGCTGAAGACCTGAAATCTGAACTACAATCTTTGAAATTACAATTGGAAACTAGAAATAACGATATACTTATCAAAGACGACAGAATCCAACAATTAGATAGAGATTTAAACACGCTAGTAAGAAGAATTCAATTCAAAAATATTTAGAATGAACATTAATAAATTTATTTGTATTTTTAGAAAGACAGATGCGTAGAGGCTGAACACAATTGTAGTCAAGCAATGAAAATGCAAGAAGAAATCGACATCCTTCAAGGAGCACTCAGAGATATCGCCCACGCTTTGATACAAGACGCGGAAAACAAGGATCTGGAGTTGCTACAGCCGCCACATCTACATCTTAGCGCAGGCACTCCGCTACCGCAGAAGTAAGTATAGTTTGGCAAACCTAACTGAAGCAAACAACGCCGACAATCAATATCAGTCAATAGTTGAAGTGAGAAAGAAGAGCACTAGCATGCAAGTCAGATGGTTGCATAGGATTTGAGTTCTTTCTTCATTCATTCATACGTTTGGGTTGGACAGCCCAGACACTTGAAGTGAATCTTTGTACCATTGCTCATGTTATCTACTAACTCCCACTTTTAAGTTCTCACAGAAGCAGAGTATGTGAGTAGGCGTTTCATCATAGAGTTCACATTTTCTGCGTATAGGTCCACTAACTTTGCCCATACTGTGCACATGCTTTCTCAGGGTACAGTGTCCAGTCACCAGGCCGGTAACTGCCTTCAAATTTCTCTTACCCAGTTTCAACAGCCTGGACAAGAGTTCCTCGTCTAACTTATTCAGTAGACTCTTAGTATGGAGGTGTCCTTGTGTCAGCCTCCTTAACTAGCTAGTTCCCGACTTCCCCTCTTATGTAATCCCTTGTGATTCCACAAAACGGTTCCGGACCTGTGGAAGAGCCTTCTTTAGCTATTTCATTCCCCCTGCAATTTCCTCATGTGCCGGCATTCACTGAGACCTAAACGATCAGGCTCCCAGGAAGGTATTTCAGTCCCCCTCTCTGCTAGTTCATCTGCTATTTCATTTCCTTCTATTCCAGTGTGTCCTGGAATCCATAGTAGGGTGACTATATTGTTCTCGCCTAGTTCATTGAGTTTGTCTAGGCATTCCCACACCATTTTAGAACTGATTACACAAGAGTTCAGTGCTTTAATGGCTGCTTGACTATCCGACGATATGATAATCCTTTATCTTCTGTATCTTTTATCAATATTGAACTGGGCGCACTTTCTTATGCCGTGGATTTCCGCTTGAAATGGCACCTATATTAGAGGGTTTGAGTTCGTTTGAATTTTTCAGACTATGCCAAACGGCAACAGAATTGGAGGACAACTAATGATACGCCTCTGTACAGAGCATTTACATGTCTTACAAGAGCTGTAGTGGGAGGTAACATTGAAAATGAGTTTGTGCGCATGGGGGCGGGTTTCGCCATCACATTCGGCGTTTGCAGTAGCACTCTATCTCTTTTTATAGTTAACGTAACAATATCGAATGTTTTCGACCGCATACGTTTCATAGCTTCAGATAAAGGACCCCGCGCTTTTCTTATGACAAAGTGGCGTTCCGTCAAATGTTATAAATTTTGGATATGATGTTGTACTCGACTTCTTGACCAAAAGTGTCCATGGGACCAATTCAATCCTATGACTAGTTTCCGATATACAGGGTATTAAAGTTGAAAAATCCGTGTTTTTCGTGACCACGTAATTTTATTATTAACAAATAAATATGTATTTTTAATTGATAGTACCAATAATATGTTCTAGTTTATCGTAAACTTACACATAAATAGTTCAAAATGTCAACATATACAGGGTGGGACTCAATTATACAAGGACGAATTTTTGGAATTCTAAGAAATTCTTATATTGAATGAAAACAAGGTAAGAAATAGAAATTTACTTCATATTCAATGTTCTGGCATGAAATATACTAGTTCTAGAGGTATTCCATACAGAGTGATCCTTAATGCAACCTGAAATTAGTTTTTTTCTTTATGAAATAAATAAGTTACACCATGTATTTTAAAATTAGTTTTTGATGTTTAAAACGTATTGGTTACCTTGATATTAGTACGTTTCTTAAAATACAGGGTGATTTGAACATACATCTTGTTATTAAACCGACAAAAATTAGAGAAAATACACTTTTTCTGAATCACCCTGTATTTTATATTTAGATCCGTCAAAATGTTTAATTTATTTTGTTTTGTAATAAGCTTAAAATAGTAAATGAGCTGAAAAGATTTCATAAACTATGACCAGTTTTTCAGAAAAAGGATCCTGAGGGTGGAAGAGGTATCGATTAAAGATAACTTTATGGAAAACCCAGGTTTTCATGATTTGATAATTGCTCTGTTCTGTCGGTTCTGTCAACAATTTGGCATTTATAACCTTAATTAATTATATTGTGAATATTTTGATTGCTTTTACTTTATTTTCTTTGAATTTTGCAATGTTAACGATATCCAAGATATTTTTGAGGAACTTTCAACCGACGATGAAGAAGATGCTATGAATATTGTTGAAGGCCCTTGGCGACAAAGGATATTTAGGAATCGGCTGGACCATTTCACTTTGTGGAACGAAACAGAACTACACTAATGATAGAAGAGATTCAATTTCCTCATTGGAAAAGTTTATGGCTCGTCTATCCATCCAGACAGGAACAAATAAAATAAAAATTAGACACTGGGAATGAAATAACAAATATACCAAACAGACATATCGAAACTAGACCATAAAACAAAAATGCCAAAACTGTGGGCCATAGAGAATATTTCCCTATCCTACAGGATATTCTCCTTTCCATTTTTCTCATTTTTTTAATGAAACTTTCATTATTATTAATTCACTGTAGTACATGCCTACAGGATGATTAAATACTTGTAATTTATTCATCTTTTTATCAATGGTTCGGTACACTTCGGTATGTATCCATAAATAAAAATGTGATAATAATTTCGTTCACTATCCCTATTCTGCTGAGTACTCTACCCTCGGGACCCTGTTTCTGAAAAACTGGTCATAGTAAGATTATAAAATCTTTTCAGCTCATTTACTATTTTGAGCTTATTACAAAACAAGATAAATTAAACATTTTGACGGATCTAATTATAAAATACAGGGTGATTCAGAAAAAGTGTATTTTCTCTAATTTTTGTCGGTTTAATAACAAGATGTATGTGCAAATCACCCTGTATTTCAAGAAAAGTACTGATATCTAGGTAACCAATACGTTTTAAACATCGTAAACTAATTTTAAAATAGATGGTGTAACTTATTTATTTCATATAGAAAAAAAAATAATTTCAGGTTGCATTAAGAATCACCCTACCCTGTATGGAATACCTCTAGAACTAGTATATTTGATGCCAGGACATTGAATATGAAGTTACTTTTTATTTCTGATCTTGTTTTCATTCAATATAAGAATTTCTTAGAATTCCAAAAAATCGTCCTATTATAATTGAGTCCAACCCTGGATATTTTAGCATTTTGAACTATTTATGTGTAAGTTTACGATAAACTAGAATAATGGTACCATCAATTAAAAATGCATATTTATTTGTTAATAATAAAATTACGTGGTCACGGAAAACAAGGATTTTTCAACTTTAATACCCTGTATATCGGAAACTAGTCATAGGATTGAATTGGTCCCATGGACACTTTTGGTCAGGAAGTCGAGTACAACATCATATCCAAAATTTATAACATTTGACGGAACGCCACTTTGTCATAAGAAGAGCGCGGGGTCCTTTGTCAAACTATATGAAAATTCACTTGAATATTTTGAAAAAATTAATATTGATACATTTCTAGATCACCGAAACGATCGGCTCGCGGTATGACATCTCCGGCAGCTTTTGCCGAAAGTACGATTTCAGCTGTGCAAGCCGCCCTTCACAAATATCAATCATTCATTCATGAACTACAGGTAACCGTACATCTCATTTAAAACATTCTAATTTCAATTCATTCTCATTTTCTTCATGTAAATTATACTTATGTCAATATTCCACTAATTTTCTTAAGGTGAAACTCCAATCGAATAAGGAGCAACTTTTGTTAGTTCGAAAACAATACGAGAATTCCGAAAACACAGTGGCAGCTTTAGAGAACCGCCTAAAAGAGGTGGTGGCACAATTAGACGCCAGCCACGGTCAATGTTCTCAACTAGCTCAAGACCGAGACTTGACGCACAAAAATCTCGAAGCCGTCAAATCCGAAAAGAACCAACTAGACCGGAACCGAATAGAATGTAACGCCCTAGTTGAATCCCTCCATCAAGATTACGACAGGCTTCAGAAGTCTAGCAGCAAATTACAAAAAGAAGTGGATACGTTACAAGATGAAAAAATGTTCTTGCAAACCGAGATAGATAGATTGAATCAAGAAGCGGATATAAGAGAGATAAATTTGAGAGGAGAAGAAGATAGATGTAGTAGAATGCGAGAAGAATTGTTAACTGTTAGAGAGGAATTGCATAAGTTGTATTTGACACATGATATGTTGGAAGCACAAAAATTGGAAGCTGATAATCTTGTTGCTAGCTTGGAGAAAACAAAAGGTAAATTTTTTCACAGATATAAAGTCCAGCGCATCCTTTTATTGGGTATTTATTTTAGGTTATGTATGTATGTATTTTGAGGTGACATTCACTGAGACCTGAAAGATCTATTGTGCCCCCTTACTTCTACTCAGTTTCTGAGGAGAGTCTCTGAAACTAGTAGTTCCTTTAGTCCTATTTCCCGGAGGAATTTTAGGATGTCTGCAGGCTTCAACTTCTATCCAGTAATCTCCCAGGTGCTATGCTCTAGGATTCTGAAGTGCTGTTCAGTTGAAAAGTATGTGGATGGAGGTTTCATCTTCCATACCGCAAAATCTACATTCTTCTTCCTCCACTATTTTGAGCTTTTTCAGGTGCCCATTCAGGCGACAATGTCCCGTTAGGATCCCTTTTAAAAGTTAAAAGTGAATGATATTTCAGGTCAGAGGGCGAGAGAGGGACCCCGCCAAACATCAGATACCTGATTCGAGCCGCGGCGGGCCCGGCACAAATTATATGCTCTGCTGTTTCATCATCTTCCAGACAAAAACGGCAAGTCGAATCTTCCGACAGTCCAAGTTTTAGCATATTATGATGATTCAGATGACATTGGCCTGTTAGACAACGTAGGTCATGCCTGCTACAGTCTAACATTTGTTTGGAGATATTCTTCGAAGGATGTATAAAAGCCTTTGAATGAACCAATCCTGGTAAATTATGCCAGAAGTCTAAAGCTCTTCTTACCGTCCAGGTATTTAGTGTTTGTTTGGCAAAACTTATTGCGATGCCAATTGTAGGTTCTGGTCCGATAGAAACACGTGCGGCACCCTCCCTAGCAAGAGAGTCTGCCTTCTCGTTTCCTTCTATGCTAGAATGGTCAGAGTTCCAGACCAGCAATACTTTATTGAGTTCTCCTATTGAGGAGAGTCCTTTTTGGCAGTCTAAAACCAATTTCGACGTTACACGTTGAGAGCTAAGTGCTTTCAAAGCTGCTTGGTTGTTCGAGAATTTTTTTTTGTTCTATGTATGAGATTGGCTTGCTCCAATCTCTCCAGACACAAAACAATGGCGTAAATTGCCGCCTGATATACAGTTGCATGGGATCCTAGAGAGGTTGAGAGTGTTTTTGAGTGGTTTGTGTACCAGCAGCTGTTTGCTCTTAATAGTTCATCCTCGTATTTATTTTAGCCGAATATGAAATGCAGCTGGATAAAGTCTTGGGCGAGAGAACGAACGTTCATGATTCTTTAGTAAAGAAAGAAACCATAGCAACTAATCTTGAGCTAGACAAGAAAAAACTTTTAGACGATATAAGAAAGGTAAGTTAAAAAGATAAAATAGAGGGTGTACCAATCTTACGATTGGATATTATAAGAGATATCATTATTTTTTCGTTTTTTAGCTAGAAGAAGATAAAAAAACTTTACAACATCAATGTAATGATCATCAAAGTGATATTCAATCACTTCGAAAGGAACTTTTACAAGCCGAACAACAAAAACTCGATTTAGAATCAGACAAAGTGTCTTTATCAGAAAAATGTAAATTTTTGGAAATCGACAAAGAAAAGGTAAACGTTTTTCTACCTCTATTGTTTATGTAGTTCATACCGTCGTAACTTTTTTTTCTATAGATCGAAATGGAGTTAAATCAAGTGACAAGAGAAAGAAACGAATTGAGCAATCAACTGAGCGTACTTGGAAGAAAGAGAGACACACTTAACGAAGAGTTAGTTCGATGCAGACAGAGATTGGAACAAGCTAACGAAACGAATGCCAGAGTCAACAGAAATTTGGAAGATTTAGTTAAGGAATGTGAAGAAAAACAGGTAAAATTTAATATATAAAATGCCAAACTCATCCGAAAGTTTTCTGCATATTTGTTAGGTCTGAGAATTAGTAGTTAACTATTTTTAATACCCCCAAAGTGGTAAGGGTGGTCCACCCCCCAAATTATTATCTACCACAGCTACCACAAGAAAAAATGGCTCTAATGTTGTGCAGAAATCTGGCAGGAAGAAACTAAAAGGAATGGGATCCAAATACCATTACCAGACTTAGAAAGAATGCCATTCAATGGTACACAGACGGCTCAAAAGCAATAGAAGGAACTGGGATAGGAGTGTTCGAGCCAGGAACCAAACACTCTGAAAGCTTGGGAAAACCCCAAGTATCTTTCAAGCGGAAATCCACGCCATAAGAAAGTGCACCCAGTTCAATATTGATAAAGGATACAGAAGACAAAGGATTATCATAATGTCGGATAGTCAAGCAGTAAAGACGTATGTGAACTTATTAGCGTCTCATAATTTGAAAAGAGTTCTTACAGCGTCCAACATAGTTCTAGAGTTCCTGATACATTATATTAATAGTTCTGTTGAATTAAGGGACGTGATGCAGTTCCTCGCATCTACCTGCGTTAATCCCTTTTCGAACGGAGGGTAGGATTAAGACAGGTCTGCAGTTCCTCACACTATTGTTTGTAGGGTAGCACAATAATGCACCTGTTTATAATAATTTGTCTTCAGTTTCAATTTCGTTTGCAATAAGTAAAGACGCAGCAAAAATGGAAGTGTCCTCTATATGTACAGTTCGAAAGGGAGTGTTTTATTAATTGTTAATAATTATAAATTTCATAAGGCAAGAGTGTCCTTAAGTGGTGAAGTATGCTGGCGTTGCAGTCAAAAATCGTGTCGGGCAGTTATTTACACTGTGACAGATGTAAATTTAACTGTCAGTAAAAGTAATTTGTGCCACAATCATTCTGCTGATGAAACTATTACTCGACAGAAATTGAGCAACTCTGTGAAGAGAAAAGCGCAGGCAGATCTTTTTGAAAAACCGGCGAAAATAATTCATCAAGAATTAAAAACCAGCACTGATACTGAATCATTAACAACGGATGATTTAAATTTAATTCGCCGGAATATCTACATGGCTCGAAGACAAGTACTGCCGCCATTACCAAAAACCACACAAGAAGTTTTTGCGACACTGGACAAAATGCAGCTACAAACTAATAAAGACGAAAATTTTTTATTATCATCGGACAGTGAAAATGAAATAATAATTTTCTCGTGTTTTACCAATTTAAATTTCTTGTGTCGTGTTGAAAACATTTACATGGACGGTACATTTAATTATTGTTCAAAATTTTTTTACCAATTTTTCACGATTCATGGATGCAATAATGGGCATTATGTTCCATTAGTTTTCTGTTTACTACCTAACAAGCACACAGATGTATATGTGAAAACATTTGAAAAAGTTACCAAAATTTGTGATGATTATAATTTATTATTACGGCCAAAAAAAATTGTGATTGATTTTGAACAGGCAATTCATAATGCAGCAAAATCAGTGTGGCCTGTTGCAGAAATTATTGGCTGTAGATTCCATTTGGGTCAGGCGTGGCTTCGGAAAATTAATTCAATTGGTTTAAAGACAGATTTTCAAAATAAAAATTCTGAAATAGGAAGTTTTTTAAAATTATTCTTTGGCTTGCCATTTTTAAATTGTGAGGATGTGGGTGATGCTTACGTAGAATTATTTGAAATGGCGCCTACTAATAATAAAGTGCTAGAATTTTGTGACTACATTGTAGATAATTATGTTGACGAAACTTCACATTTTCCTCCGAGAATTTGGGCCTCAGAAGTTAACTTCTTGCAGAGGACCACTAATGCGTGCGAGTCATTTCATGCAAAATTTAAAAGTTTTTTTTATGCGTCACACCCAAATATTATACAATTTACAAAAATACTTTTAGATCTTCAGTTAGAAATTTATGTAAAAATAAACACTGCAAATAGGTTTGTTAAAAAATATCGCAAAGAAATTGTAAAAAAAGAAAATTATATCAAATCTAAAATTGAGGAGTACAAAAATAAAAAAATAGATAAAATTACATTTTTAAAAATTATGGCAATTCAAAGTGTACAAAATTAATTAAGTTTTTTTATTTAATTTTTATTTATATGGGTTTTAATTTTTGTTTAGGTGTTTTTATTGTATATAGTATTTTTAATTGACGAAAATCATTGATTTAATGTTGTGTTTCTGTTTTTTATTTTACTTATATTTGTTCATATTTAATATTTACTAGCGGTATTTCTTCTGCTGCGGTGTGTTTCTGTTTGTTTATTTCATATGTATTTGTTCTGTTTGTTTCTTTTTTATTTTGTATTTTATTGTTATTATTTGACAAAAATATAATTTCATATTGAAACATTTACTAGCAATATGTAAATATTACCTAATCAAAATCCCTCGCACTGTCATTGTGGACCTTGCTACCTGATACCTAATCGTCCTAATCCCTTACCCTTCGTATGCTGCGAGGAACTGAACACAAATTTTGTACCTACCTGTTAATGTGCGAGGAACTAGACGACTCGCGAATTAAGTACCGAAAACGGCTTTCAAAAAAATAAGACGCTGACGACCGGAAGTTAGCGTCCCAAAGTATAAAATCAAAAAAATCGAGCAGAAACGGTTACTCAAAGTATAGTTCTAGAGTTCTTGTTTATTTATATCGATACATTCTTAGAATTCAAAATCGGACATCTGTCAGACGGTTTTTATAGATTAAAAATCATGCTAGTTTGATGCTGTCGTACGAGAGCGGATTCTAGCTTCTGTGAGGATTAAAAATAATTATTAATGTCCCGATACACGATTCCCTAGAAAGTTCTAGTCGTTAACGCTCTGCAGAATATTTTTAATTATTATTATTCATGAAAAACCATCACAATAGTGGGACGCTGTCCTTCTAGACCGAGTTCTCCCTTTTCGTATCGAATCAGAATGATACTAGCTATCCAAAATACGATTCCCCAAAGAGTTCTGATCGTTAACGCCGACAGAATACTCGAATTCTGTGAATGTATGACAAATAAAATTAGTCAAAACCCACATTACACAATAACAATTTGTTTTAGTGACGAAAGTACTTTTTGCCTCAATGGAAATGTGAATACACAAAATGTGAGTTATTGGAGTGACACAAATCCTCACACCTTTCGTGAACAACATACCCAATTTCTAGAGAAAGTCAACGTTTGGGCAGGTATTTTGGGAAACCACATAGTTGGTCCTAAATTCAAATTTAAGCGGTGAAGTATATCTGGAGATGTTACAAAATGCAATTGAGCCGTTAATTCTTGAAATTCTGGAAGATAATCCAGATGAATTCGGCCATCTGGAAATAACATTTCAACAAGATGGTGCTCCTGCACATTATTATGGTGCAGTAAGACGTTACCTAGTTTGAGTATAAAATATCTCCCCACTAACTGAAGCATATTTCGCAACCACCATAATATACCGGCTTATTATTGATTTAGTATATTGAGGTGGAGAATTATTTCCACGCGGTAAAATTTATATTCCACACTAAAATGTGTGTGAAAAATTCAATTTTCCGCCCGCTCGTAGAAATTAGTAGTTTACCTAACTAGTGCGGAAAGTGATACTTTTCCGCACGCTATTGCAGATGGCCGAACGACGCTTTAGCGGAGTTCGGCCAGCAATCGCGTGCGGAAAAGTCACTTTACGCACGTGTTAGGTACACTATTTTTTCTTCTATGGATAAATTATCTCTTAGAAAAAGCTGCGACGGTAAAATTGGTTTTGATAACGTAGAGTATTGACTGACGATTATTTTTTTATTTGTTGCTATGTTGATTGAAAGTGACAGATGAGAAATGTCAGATATTTATTATTATTTGACAATCATTTGATGAGGCTTATACCAGCCATTAAAAAATTATTGAAGCGTACGCGTTCCTCTTTATTGAAAATTATAGCAGAATTCTAATAAATTTCTTAATTTTTCAGTCATTTGGTAAACTTGGATATACAAAATACATATTTTGAATATTCAAATGTCAGTATATTCCTCAAATGTCAATAAATTTACTTTCCGCACTAGTGCGGAAAAGTGACTCTTTCCGCACGCTTTTTAGTGCGGAAAAGATTCACTTTCCGCACGTTAGTAGAAAAAATATTTTGCGGGGCGTTAACGATCAGAACTCTTTAGGGGATCGTTTTTTGTTACGCCAGTATCATTCTGAATCGATACAAAAGCGAGAACTCGGTCTAGAAGGACAGCGTCCCACTATTGAGATGGTTTTTCATTAATAATAATAATTAAAAATATTCTGCAGAGCGTTAACGATTAGAACTTTCTAGGGAATCGTGTATTGGGACATTAATGATTATTTTTAATCCTCACAGAAGCTAGAATCCGCTCTCGTACGACAGCATCAAACTAGCATGATTTTTAATCTATAAAAACCGTCTGACAGATGTCCGATTTTGAATTCTAAGAATGTATCGAAATAAATAAACAAGAACTCTAGAACTATACTTTGAATAACCGTTTCTGCTCGATTTTTTTGATTTTATACTTTGGGACGCTAACTTCCGGTCGTCAGCGTCTCATTTTTTTGAAAGCCGTTTTCGGTACTTAATTCAACAGAACTATTAATATAATGTATCAGGAACTCTAGAACTATGTTGGACGCTGTAAGAACTCTTTTCAAATTATGAGACGCTGCGATATGAGACGCTAAGTTCACATACGTCCATTAAAGCACTGAGCTCTTGTGTAATCAGTTCCAAAATGGTGTGGGAATGCCTAGACAAACTCAATGAACTAGGCGAGAACAATATAGTCACCTTACTATGGATTCCAGGACACACTGGAATAGAAGAAAATGAAATAGCAGATGAACTAGCAAAAAGGGGCACTGAAATACCTTTCTGGGGTCCTGAAACCTTTTGCGGAATCAGCCCTAATGTAATATTGGAAGACATAGGTAAAGCCAAGAAAAAGAGAAGATCTGACCATTGGAAAGATCTAGTAGGGCTTATACAATCAAAGACTCTTCTGGGTGACTACAACCTGTTGAGATCAAATGAATGCATAAGTCAAAGTAAAACTGCGCCAAGAGGGATCCTAACGGGACATTGTCGCCTGAATGGGCACCTGAAAAAGCTCAAAATAGTGGAGAAAGAATGCAGATTTTGTGGCATGGAAGAAGAAACCTCCATCCACATACTTAACAACTGCACAGCACTTCAGAATCCTAGAGCACAGCACCTGGGAGATTAGTGGATAGAAAAGGAACATTTACCTAAGTTGAAGCCTGCAGACATCCTTAAATTCCTCCGGGAAATAGGACTAAAAGAACTACTAGCTTCTGAGACTCTCCTCAGAAACTAAGTAGAAGTAAGGGGGCACAATAGATCTTTTAGGTCTCAGTGAATGTCACCCCAAAATAAATACATACATATATACCACAGCTTGAAACAGGCGGATATTTTTTACTAAATTGTTCTCAGTGTACAATGGACGCCATGGAAAAGGAAATGAACAGAATTCTAGAACTCCTGGCAACAACCAGAACAGAAAAAGAAACTCTAGAAGCCGTCCTATTCGACACGCAAACCAATTTAGAATCGTCCGAAGACAAAAAGAGCCAGTTGGAGAAGGAACAACAAGATTTATTAATAAAACAAGAAAAATTAAAAGCTCAAGTCGCGAAATTAACCAAAGACTTGGAGAGATCGGAGAAGAAATTCGTCGAAGTTAAAAGTAGTATGACGCACGCCGCTGGAAATAAAGAAATCGAATTCAAACAAACTTTGGATAAGATGAAACAACAAAACGAAGAGGCGGTGAAGAAATTAACAGAGGAAAGGGAAAAAATAAGAAGTTCGTTGGAGAAAAGGTTGCAGCAATCTCTACACAAACTGACCAATGAAAAAGACGCCGAGATACAGCAGTTGGTGGAGAGGTTGGAGAATCTGCAAAATCACGTGGAAAATTTGTGCCAGCAGCACGAGGAGTTGATGCTGAGAGCGGAGAACGATAAACAGCAGGCTCTGTTGATCGGTAAGTGAAAATATTGATTTATAAAAATCTCCATTACCCATAGACGTACAACAAAATTTTTTAAAAGGGATTTATTTATTATTAAAAATTTACATTTCCCACATAGGCGTAGAATACATTTGTAATGGGGTTCATTATTAGCAAAAATTTCTGTTTACCACGGGTGCACGTTACAGTTTTCAAGCGGGATCAATGGATGTTCAAAAATGTTCATTTATTATAAATAATTTCCAATTACTATGAGCGTACGAATAAGTACAATAATATTTTTAAAAGGGGTTGAATTATTTGTGTTTCAGCTTCGAAAAGTGATTTTAAAACTGTATTAAAATGAAAAATACACTTATTTAAGAGCCGTAAAATCCTCTTTTCATAGTAAAGTTCATGATGAATTGTTGACTGACGGTATTTTTATATACCGGGTCTCTCAAGTTATCGTATACAGGCAATATCTCGCTTATTTGACAAGATAAATAATAAATAAAAAAACTGCATTGAATGGCATTAAAGTACCTTTCCAATGACTTATAAAAATGTTTTTCATTTGACAGCCCTGTGGTAGCTACCCCTCACTTTTTATTTTCAAATGGCCATCCCTGTATATTTTCATTGAAAATTGCGTGTGGTGCTATTTGGAATACAACGATAGCACATACTTGGTATTTTTTCCAATTAATAATATCAAAAGCATCAATATTTCATGAAGTATGAATTTCAACTAAAATACATCTGATGCAATTCAAAAAACGAACACAGCAAGTGTTCAAAATTATTTCCTGCAGAATCCTTGCAAGCTGTAAAACGTGTCTAGATCTAGACTGTAAGATCCTCTAAATCATAAAATACTTCAACCTAGAATTGTAACTCTTACGTTGTCAGCAGTGACTACTGTATTAAAAGCCATCTGAAGTTTGTCTGCAGAAATTATAAATTTCAGCGGGAATTTTAAATATCAAATTGAGGGAGAATTTTATCTTTTTTAAAAATAAATTGACCAAAAATAACACAAAATGTAGCTGTTTATTGAAAAATATAAATCGTGATTGATAGTATTTCGCCTAATCTTGCGTCATCAAAAGTTTGCCAAATAGTCTCTTATATGTTCAGCTTTGATGCAAGATTACAATTCTAGGTTGAAGTATTTTATGAAGAACGCATTCGTGAAGCATGTCGTAGCGTTACACCAGCTATGATTCAGACGGCCTGCACAAGAAAGCTTTTAACACGTTTTGCAGCTTGCATGGATTTTGCAAGAAATAATGTTGAACGCTTGCTGTGTTCGTTTTTTTGAATTGCATTAGAGCTATTTTAGTTGAAATTTATACTTCATGAAATATTGATGCTTTTGTTATTATTAATTGGAAAAAATACCAAGTATGTGCTATCGTTGTATTCCAAATAGAACGACACGCAATTTTAAATGACATATACAGGGGGTGCCATTTGAAAATGAAAAGTGAGGGGTAACTACCACAAGGCTGTCAAATGTAAAACATTTTTTTAGTCATTAGGAAGGTTTTTTCATTTATCAATTATCTTGTAAAATAAGCGAGATATTGCTTGTATACAATAACTTGGGACACCCGGTATATCTAAAAGGGGTTGAATTATTTGTGTTTCAACTTCGAAGAGTGATTTTCAAAGTGTATAAAAATGAAAAATACACCTATTTAAGATCCGAAAAATCCTATATTAATAGTAAATTTCATGCTGAATCGATTGACTTATTGATTAGAGCAGATAGGGTATAAGGCATCAAATTGGATCCAAACAATTACCGTCCGATAAGCCTCTTACCCATTATCTCCAAAGTAATGGAATCCATTGTTGCCGACCAAATGGTCGAATTTCTGTTGCGGGAAAATGTAATCCCGACCTTCCAACATGGTTTCATGAAGGGTCGATCCACTTTAACCAATGTACTACACTGTACCAACGATTGGTCTAAAGAACTCGATGACAGACATCCTTTAGACATAATATACCTTGACTTTATGAAAGCCTTTGACAGAGTGCCAAAACGTAGACTTCTACAAAAGCTCGATCATATTGGCATAAGAGGTACTCTCAACGAATGGTTTTCAGACTTACTAACAAACCGGTTCTTCAAAGTCTGAGTTGGACAAGAATTCTCCCAGAAAAGACCCGTAGCTAGCGGTATCCCACAAGGTTCCGTTCTTGGGCCCCTACCTTTTCATCGCATATTCCAGCGATCTTCGATACTGTCTGTCAAGCTCAATTTCGGCTTATGCTGACGACATGAAACTTTACGGAAATCCCAACATCAGTTATTTAAGTTTGTAGAATGATCTTGATAAACTACAAGAATGGTGTTCCGATTGGTTGATGCCTCTGAACATTGATAAGTGTGTCGTGTTACACATCGGAAACAATAGCCCGCAAAATTATTATTCCATCATTGGACAGACATTAAACACGGTATCATCACAAACCGACCTTGGTTTATTAGTAAACTCGAAACTTACGTGGAGTGATCATATTTCTCATATTTGTAAACGCGCGAACTCTAAACTGTTCCTAATACAAAAAACTTTCTCTAAAGCTTCTTTCGAAACATATTGCAAACTTTACAAGACCTATGTCCGACCCATACTTGAATACGCCGGGCCTTCGTGGTATCCAGATTTAGCTCGAGATCGTGAAATGCTAAAAAGATTGCAAAGACGCGCAACCAGATTGTGTTTTGGCCGTGTTAGACCTACGTACGAAGAGAGATTAACCATGGCAAATCTTACATTTGAAGAAAGACGTCTCCGAGGTGAACTTATTCTTTCCTTCCCAATTTTGAAATTCAACTTCGGCGACCTTCAAGCAGTTTGCCTCCTCAATTTAGACGACCGTTTTCGTGGGCACTCCTTAAAGCTGGAGAAAGAACCTTTTAGAACTCGTTATAGGCAAAACTTTTTAAGTAACAGAGTTTTCGATATTTGGAATGATCTTCCTCAGCAAATGATTAGCTCGGAAAATGTTAATAGTTTCAGAAATCAAATAGACTCCTATATTTTCGATCTGTAGTTTTTTAGGCTTAGTGTAGTGTCAGTTATTGTTTTATTTATATTCTGTAAATTATTATGGGCAAAATAGGACTCGATCCTCTGCCCTTATCATGTAATAATAATAATAATTTATATAATATATACAAATTGAGTGATATTTCGAATTTTAGGAACTAAAAATCGGAAAAAATTTGATATCTGCCTCATTTATTTCGAAAAAGCTTTTTGGTTTGGGAAATTGATAAAATTTTGGAAAATAGGGTTTTCGGGGCCAAGCCACTTTTATTCTAAAAGCATTATTTCACGTGGATTAAAATTGAATTTTAACCTTGAAAATGTTTTGTCTTGCATAAAAGAATTATTGACCAGACCTCGTACGTATTTATATCACCTTTGCAGATTCTATTTTACTTCGCACATTTTTTCATTCGGATACGAAAAAAAACACAACAGTCTTAAAAATACTTCAAACATTGTAACTTTAAATCAAAAATAAATAAAAAGGTGATTTCACTATTCAAAATAGATATTAAAATGATATCACCGCGTGTGTTGGTAAAAATGAGTTGTTTCTAAATATAATCCGCGTGAAAGAAAGTTTCTCATTAAAATTATACGATTTTATTAAAAGCTGGGAAATTTCTTGAGACAAGGTAACACTTTTTCTAGAATTTATTTATTCCTAAGTTTAATCAAGATTTTAATTTTAATTTCTAACAATATTTATTCAAAGTGCTTCAAATGTTATCGATAATTTTTACTTTTCCACGAAAACTTGTTTATTTGGCAAAAATATGAAAACAAACCGATTGATAAAATCACGAGTTCTTTGGGACGAAGGATTTTATCCATATTCGGTTTGTTTGAATGTTTTTGCCTCAAATAAACAAGTTTGAGTGATAAAATTTGAAGACCGAGTTGTATTTGGGAAGATTATTTTTTCAACAATTGTGGAGTGGAATTTTGTATTAAATGTTCAATATTCTCTTGGGTGATGGCACTGAATCGGTTTGTGTTCATTTTTCAATAAACTTCGAAGCACTTTTAGTTGTCAATAATGACAAATTCAAAGTAAAATTTTGACGTTTCAATGTAAACAAGGTATTATTGATGAGGAAGCAGTTTTATCAGTATAATACCGAATGATTGGCTAGAATAATGTATTGCTATTGGTTAAAACCACCAAAATGTCAGATTTTGACGAGTGAAAAAAATAATCAACCATATTTTCTGCTATCTATGATTTCTTTGTTGTTTATTTAATTGGTAAAATAGAGTACACGCATATTTCATATTTTGCTTAGATATTAATTTGTAATAGTAAAGTTTCCATTGGAAATTACTTCCAAATTTTAAAATAAAATTCAAATTTTAATGCACTTTCCGACCACCACCCGAGGATTTCCGAACGCTACCGATGATACGTGTGATGTCATACCATTTGTTTACTTTTGTCAATATGGTCGGTATTGCATTAGGTTCCGTGTAGTTTTGTGTTTATATTGTATTTTAATTAACTACTAATTGCTTCATCAACGTAAAAATATCATTTACATGTTTGTTTGAGACCATTACGTGCCTGTGTGTGCTTTTTTTTATTTCTAAAAGTCAACGTAAAGTGGAAAGTGGACATGAATATTCGATATTTCCGAGGATATTTTAAAACTTTTAGAAGAAAATATTTTATTTACTAGTTCAGTGACGATTCTTTCATATTTTGGAGTTTTAATAGACGTTGATTTACACTCTGGAACAATGCAATACTTGTAATACAAAGTTTTTTTTTCGGCTTTATCCATTTTTAAAGCTTTCAGAAACAAATTAATTACAAAAACTCGCGTGATACACGAATAAGAACGTAAACAAATGGAGTGACGTCAACGGATGAGGCAGCAATCTGTTTTGGCGGACTTTTAAATTTTATGATTTTTAAAGTCGTTTTAAAAGTAGAGTTTATATTTTTTTTGAAAAAATAGGCAGGCAAGGTGTTAGGAGACCTGATAAAGTGTCAATTCCCACCAATAGCAAATTTTATGCTTGTACCCTATTATACTGTCTCTACAAAAAAAAAATGTAAAGTCCTTCGTTCCTACTTATAATAAAATGACTCAAATATATTATTGATATTTCAGCCCATCACGATCACCAAGCCTTACATGATCGACTGGAAGTTACAAGAAGAGAACTGGAAGACGAACGAGATTCTTCCGAACGCTTAAAAAGAGAGGCCAACAGCCGTTTCGAGCAAGACAGAACAAACATAAACAAGCTAAAAGAAGAACTGAGTAAATACAAAACAAAATTGGAAGAAGCAAAAGCTAGGAACGAAGAAGAAATCAATAAATTAGAACAGAGAATAGAAGAGATACGAATAGAACGAGATAGTTGTCAAAGTGAAGGAGAAAATTACAAAATTCAATTACAATTGTGCGAAAACAAATCGGAAAGCGTCAGCAACCAGCTACACGAAACTATAAGGAAACTTAAAGAAGGTAACTGTGATTCATTTAATACCCTAGTCAAAGCACACAAAATATCCGTGAAATGCCGCAAAAATTACAAAATACTTGAAAAATTCAAAAGTGAGTATTTAAAAGGGTTGTGATTAACATGGGAAAAACTTTACGATGCTAGACATGCAATTTTCTGGAAACTAAGTAAATTTTTGTTTTTTTGTATTTTTTCACACTAATTGCTTAAATAATGAAATTACAGGAAAATAGTAAAATCGAAAATTGTAGCTAATACATTTATCTACAAAATTTGTCTGAGCATTTTTTTTGTATAGTGTAACTAATGTCAATGTGATGACCTTGAATTGTATTACAAATTTTATGCAGGTTAATTTTAATCCACTATATTAGTTCAAATTACATTTGAAAAGCATTATTTCACAATATTCGAATTTATAAAAAAATTTTAAGCTTGTCATTGGGCGGCTTTTTCCTTCAAAGGGATTAAAATATGGGTCATCACATTAACAATAGTTACACTATATCAGCATTATTTTTCAAAATATACGAGATTTCCCTAGTAGTATTTTTGAACATTATTTTCATGTTTTTAATTATACGATAGTAAGTAAACAATGTAATTGAAAAAAAAAATCTCAAATGAAAAGTGTTCCAAAATGGGGTGTCTACAAATACATTGAAAAATTTTTTTTTTCAATGTATTATCATTGATTTTCCACGTAAACCTCTACTAAAAAGTCGTTCTTTTATCAAATTTCTCTAATTAACATTAATAAATTGAAAAATTAAATAATATAACATACCGTACTTCTAAGATTATAGCGTAATCTTCAAATTTTATTTGAAACTTTCTCTTGTATCTGATTTTCCACAAAGATACATACGATTTTCCACGTGAACCTTCATTTTTTTTGACCCACTTCATTTTCATTATTGTTTCAATAAGACTCTATTTTTAATGTAATTTGTCAAAAATTTTGTTGTTAATATTTCAGTATTATTGTTGTGATTATGCGGCGACGCGTATAAGCGGCTCTCTCACCTGCTTTTTCACCTTTATTTGTGCTCCCTTCTCTCTCTTACCTGAGCCATAGGTGTGTTCTTTTGTATAGCCATCACTTCTAAATAGGTTCATTATAAAGTTCACAAATTTTTAGATAATATCATAAACACTATAAAAAGTTATAGAAGGTTTGCTGAATGACGTCTGATATTTATTGTAAATTATTTAAAAAAATTTCGAAAGTAGACACTTCAAAATGTTCAGTGGTAAAGTTCGATTGAATTATATTAATTTCGAAAAAAGATGTAGGTAATTGAATGAAGTCTAAAAAAAAAAGTAAAATTAAGCATGCAAAATACCAGAATTTAAGAAGCATTTGTTCAAAATTCAAAATATTGATGGCTTTGCTTTTATAACGATAATGTTTTATGCTCATTTGAAATGCTAAGTCTAGAAGGAATTATCGCTGGGATAAGTATTAATTAGATAGGAATTATAATTGTTTTTTGAACTTTTTAGCTCTAGTTTTTTATAAATAAACTGATTTTAAGTTAGAAAATCTACTTTTTCAAATTTGAAAGTTTTTTGTATTTTTTGTGAGGTTTTATGTGTACTTTGACTAGGCTATAACTAGAGCCGTCTCTGTCTAGCGTGTGCGTGTGTCACCACGTTAAAAATTGCATGCAATAAATGTTTATTTTTTCAGCTGAAAATAATTCGGAATCGCTCAGAAAAGAGTTAACTGACGTCAGAAGATTGCTGGCAGATGGTAATTTCGAAAAGGAAAAATACCATAACACGAATAAAGAATTGAGAGATCACATCAAAAAGACGGAGAGTGAAAAGAGGGAACAGGCCAGACAACTTGAAGATGCTTATAAGAATATTGCAAGTAAGTATTTATTTAAAAAATAATAAAGGTAGTACCCTAAAGTATGTAGATTAATATTAAAAAAAGTTTACCAGTCTATCGATTTCCCAAATTAGAAAAAAAAAATAAATTTAATTCTTCAATATTTCGCGCTGGTAGGGAGATGAAAAAAAATAAAAAACACCACCGTGTAGAGGAAGTGTTTTGCAATAAAAGAGGTCTCCTGCGTTTTTTTCGTCCGATCAATGGTCTGTCCGGAAAAAATTAGGTATGCAAAAAATTATATCTTAAAATTATATATTAATCATTTTTAATACCTTTTTACTTTATACATTTTGTTCGTTGAATATTAATAAAGAAGATTTCTAGCCGAGTCTATAAAAATTGCTATTTTCGCTTATAATACAAAAAATCATTGAATCCAAAAATGTATGTAAATTAATTAATCTTGTAATTATATATTCTTGATCTTAGAAGTTTACCCAACATTTCTACGCAAACCCCATTAAAATTACTCTAATTTTATCAAAGTTACAGTACTTAACATATATTTTTTCTTGTAAATTCAAGATTCCTGAAATTTACAAGATAATGAAAAGTGTCTTTTTTCGTAATTAGGAAAAATTAATTATCCGTAAATTTTATTTATGGAACAAACCTCCTAAATAACAGTTTCCATCCTTTGAAAAATTGTTTCAATGCCATCTTATTATATAATATATTTTTTATTGAGATACTTGGTTTTTGATTAGAATATATATATACAGTGCTATTCAAAAGTCCCCTACCCCCCTCCCCCCCCTCGTATCTTTTGAACCAGATGGCCGGCGAGGTCCTATTGAATTTTTTTCTATGGGGGTACATACTTTAAGGTATGAAAAAAAAATCAGCCATATTGCTAATTACTTGTAGTTGTTACCCCTTATGAAAAAAAAATCAGCCATATTGCTAATTACTTGTAGTTGTTACCCCTATCGTCTGGCCTATTACGCGTGTGTAGAATAAAAAAAAATATCCATACAACCCTCGTAAAACTCCAGAAAAAGTAATTATGATTTTCATTGTGTGCAATCATTAATCAAATTTTCAAGTCTTCGCACATTCCTATCAAAAATTTAATCAATAATACTTACCTGACCATACACAAAATCCACTTACAGTTTTATCAATAAATCCTTCAAAAACCAGCTTACACATAAATATTATTTGTTAATAATGAAAATTCATTTGATTTGCGAGAGTAATTTTGAGTTTCATACATTTTTTTTAGATCTGGAAGACCTTAAAGTTGGTTTAGAAAACGAAAGAAATCGTTTACAGAATCAAATAAGAAACCTGGAGACGGAACAACTTCAAATCGAACACAAGGTGAGTCAATAATTCAATATATTTATTTCTATCTTAAAAACAATGCAGTAAGTTATTGTTTAATAGTTGTGGAATATTAAAAAGACAGAAGAGACATGATTAAAAGCTAGGTAAGAATGAACGTGTCACTGGGAGGCCAGAGAACTGTCACCTAAAAAGGATAGTTGACCTAGGGCAGTACGTATACATGCTGATGAGGTATAGATAAGTGAGGGTTCAATTATTTTAATGTAGTTCATTGTCAAGCATCGATATTATATCTTATTCACATTATTTAATCAACATGACAGGCTCAAGTACAGCACTTGTCAGAAATAGTGTAAATAATTAAGTTATATAATAAACATCATCCCAGTGAATCCTGTAGCTTTCATACGACTATTTGAGTGGCTCCCATAGGACCCGGACTTCTACTAGATCATGTGGAATCCAAAACAACATACAACACATGGCGATCCTGCAAATACACATAGATTCAAAAGTTTTGCATCACCTTCTTCGAATGATAAGGAATTTTTTTGCGCTAACAATTTTTTGTTGGCTTGTTTATCAATGTTTACCATTTCAATATGTTCCATATTTTTTGCAATATACAGATGTTTACAGTTTTTTTTGTAAGATAACATTTTTAGTGCGATCATTTTAACATTCAAGGCATTTGATTTTTACGATTTCAAAACATGAATCGCCAAGTCATAAGTGAGATTGACTGTGCAAGAATAGTGGCTTTAGTTGAAGAAGGTCACTCTCAAAGGTTCGTGGCAAACAGAGTTGGCGTTTGGCAAAGTGATGTGTCTCGTGTATGGAACCGGTATCTCCAGACCAATTCTCTTCGTGATAGACCTAGAAGCGGCAGAACTGCTATATCCACTTAACTATCCGAAGAAACCCGACCATGGCAATACCAGCACTCCAAAGAGATATGAGACATGCGTTGGGAGTTCAAGTATCGATCTCGACATTACGAAAACGAATACTTGCGACAGGTTTGAGGTGTCGCCGACCAATAAGAGTGCCCAGACTACAACCTGAGCACAGAATTCGCCGACTACAGTGGGATCAAGAACACGCGGCCTTGCCTGAAGAATTTTGGAATTCGGTGTTTTTTTCCGACGAGACAAGGATTTGTTTGGTACAAGATAGCCATCGAATACGTGTGTGGCGGGATCCAACGAGAGTTGCTCAGCTTGCCCATGCTCGCCCCGTGCCGCCCTTCAGAGGAGGAAGAGCTATGTTTTGGGCTGGTATCATGTTAAATGATCGCACAGAATTAATTCATGTGGAGGGAACGATGACTTGGGATAGGTATATCAGAGAGATTCTACATCCTCACGTGAGACTATTGCGCGCAGCTATTGGCAATTCCTTCTTTTTTATGGACGATAACGCCCGACCTCATCGGACCAGAGCTGTAAATGAGTATCTTGAAACTGGAGGGATCAATCGTTTGAACTGGCCTGTCCTATCTCCTGACATAAATCCCCTAGAACATGCTTGCCAGAGCAGTGGCAGCACGCAGAAATCCACCCAGGAGTGTACAAGAGCTTGTTCATGCGGCCCAAGAAGAATGGCGAAATATTCCTCAACAGAATATCAATAATTTGGTAAACAAGGAGGCAGAGCGACGAAGCATGAGGTGCAAGAGAATGGTGTAGCCTACTTTAGAAGCTGCTTGCTTATACTAAAGGAAGAGAGGTTATAAAATGTTCAAGTACAACAATGTTCAGTTCTCGCCACTAAAATTGAATCTCCAATAGATCAAATTCTATATTTTCTTTTTGACTGTTTTAGTCTCTTTATTTTTAAACTTTTATAGAATTTCAGCCATTAAATCTACTATAATATTTAGGTACAGGGGCTCCAGGAAGAGCTACAACGTTCCCAGGCATCCAACAGTCAACAACAAACAGAAGAAAAGGAATTACAAGCAAGACTTTTAAATGAAGTAGAAGAAAGAGAAAGAGCGCACCAAGAAGTTCACCAGTGCAGAAAACAAGTAAAAACATGTAACATTAAAACGAATTATTAATATTTAAATATTTTTTATCTTCAGATTTCAGAATTAGAAAGAAGTTTAGAGCACACTCGTCTCGAACTGAACAAAACAAGATCGCATTACGGACAGTTAGAAGAACAATGGCACGCTAGGGAACAAGATCTCCTGGTGCACTTGGAAGACAGTAAATCGAAGGAAAAAAGATTAGAAGACCAAAAACATAACCTAGAAGTTTGTTTGGTGGACGCCACTCAACAAATCCAAGAACTGAAGGTAAAATAATCAACGTACAACATGAAGCTGTTATTATTGGATTTTTATTTTTGTACAGGCTAAATTAGGCGGTTCCGAAGGACGTGTTAGAGCATTGGAAAATCAACTCGTTCATTTGGATTCTGCCAAGCGAGATGTTGAACAAAAATTGAGCAGTATCATATCTACACTTCGAAGGATAGCTGGAGTACAACTAGATGGATCCGTTAGTATGCCTTATAGACTCTTGAGTCCGTCAAGGAGGTGGAGTCCAGCTAGATGTGAGTTACCACTTTAACCATTGACATTATTCTTTAGCCCTATTCCTTAGAGAGATCTTAGAATATATGTGGACTTAATTTTAGCAAAATCTACCTCTTCTATCCAGGTGTTCGAGACAAAACTCTTAGACTGTTTCGTTTTGCTAAATTATATGTATGTATTTTGGGGTGACCTAAAATATCTATTGTGCCCCTTACTTCTACTTAGTTTCTGAGGAGAGTCTCAGAAGTTAGTAGTTCCTTTAGTCCTATTTCCCGGAGAAATTATAGGATGTCTGCAGGCTTCAACTTAGGTAAATAATCCTCTTCTATCCAGTAATCTCCCAGGTGCTAGGATTCTGAAGTGCTGTGCAGTTGGAAAGTATGTGAATGGAGGTTTCTTCTTCCATGCTACAAAATCTGCCGTCTCCTTCCTCCACTATTTTGACCTTTTTCAGGTGCCCATTCAGGCGACAATGTCCTGTTAGGATACCTGTTAAAACTCTTAGCGCAGTTTTACTTTGACTTATGCATCTCAACAGATCTTTGATCTCCCAGAAGAGTATTTGATTGTATAAGCCTTACTACTTTACCTATTTCTTCCAATATTACATTGGGACTGATTCCGCAAAAGGGTTCAGGCCCCCAGAAAGGCATTTCAGTCCCCCTCTTTGCTAGTTCATCTGCTATTTCATTTCCTTCTATTCCAGTGTGTCCTGGAATCCATAGTAAGATGACTATATTGTTCTCGCCTAGTTCATTGAGTTTGTCTGGGCATTCCCACACCATTTTGGAACTTACATAAGAGCTCAGAGCTTTAATGGCTGCTTGACTATCCGACGTTATGATATCCTTTGTCTTCTGTATCCTTTATCAATATTGAACTGGGCGCACTTTCTTATGGCGTGCATTTCCGTTTGAAAGATACTTGGGGTTTTTCCAAAGCTTTCAGAGTGTTTGGTTCCTGGCCCGAACACTCCTATCCCAGTTCCTTCTATTGCTTTTGAGCCGTCTGTGTACCATTGAATGGCATTTTTTACAAGTCTGGTAATGGTATTTGGATCCCATTCCTTTTTGTTGCTTAATTCCGTTATGAATTTCTTTTTCATCATACCGTCTTGTGGCATGTCCCAGGTTGTCTGATTTCCCTCTATACTTAGTCTGTATCTTGTTCTTTCTGTAACGCTTTCCACCACCATATGTAGAGGGGTGAGGTTGAGAATCACTTCCATGGCTGCCGTTGGGCATGTTCTCATTGCTCCTGTAATGCATATACAGGCTAGACTTTGAATTTTGGAGAGGTTTTTTCTCGTCATCACTAGGCTAGTTCTACTACTCCAAGCAATGGCTCCATAAGTGATAATTGGTCTCACTATGGCAGTGTACATCCAGCTTAGGATTTTTGGGTTAAACCCCAGTTTCTTCCTGCCAGATTCCTGCACACCATTAGAGCCATGTTCTTTTTGCAACGCTTTCCCCCACCACCAGGGGTGAGGTTGAGAATCACTTCCATGGCTACCGTTGGGCATGTTCTCATTGCTAAATTATAGCTTCATCCTCTGAAATCTGCTTCATACTAACACTTATTTCTTTGGAAAATGTATGACCTGGATGCTCTGACCATCAAAAGGGATCTCTTTGTTAACCCAATCTATTTACCTTTTATCAATATTGAGCTGGTAGCATTTGGTGTCCTCTTCAGTCTCTTCTATTGAATAGCAAAATTATTTTGATTCTTTTACAGCATACGATGATGGTAGAGACGGAACAATCGACATTGATCCAGAAGTTGTACGAAAAGGAGTCAGAAATTTGATGCAACAAGTGGCGCAGATTGAACGAGAAAGAGTAAGAGTCCTATCTGTTCTATTTTTGACTAACTTTAACTGGTGATAAATTTTACTTTAGGATGACTACAAAACTCAAGTACAAATCACTAAAAAACAACTTCAAGAAGCTCAAGAAGGCATGAATAAAGGTGATGGCAAATTAGCCAAAGTATTACAAAATGTTCGAGCTTTGCAAGAAGAAAAGAGTAGCTTAGAAGCTAGGTTAGGACAGAAAAATACCGAACTTCAATCGCAGGTATAATACAAAATAGTGTTGTTCCTGTTTACGATTGTTAATAATATTTTCTTCGCAGAATCAAGCTTTTCAAAAGAAATCTGAAGAAGCACAAGAGATGCGAGAAAAAGTGGTCAGCTTAGAACTTAGTCTAAGTAGTGGAAATGAACAGAAATTACAATATGAGGTATTAGAGTGTATCTTGTGAATTATGATATTTATTAAATTCAATTATATTTAGGATAAATTGGATAAAATGAAAGCGGCGATAGATCGACTGGAAGCAGAAAAAAGAGGACTGCAAGAAGAGCTGAATCGAACGGAAAATAGATCGACAAAATTAGAGCTTCAGCGCATGTCAGCCGAGGGAGATCTGCAAAGGTTACAAATGATGTTACAAGAAAAAGACGCCAACATTCAAGTAAGTAACAGTTTTTTTTAAGCAACTATTATCTTTGACATCAACATATTTATTTAATTGCTTCAGAAACTTCAAGAGAAATGTGACCGACAAAGTAGAACAATTGCTAGTTTAGAAGAAAGATGCGTCTCGCTAAAATCAACGATTGATCAAATGACTGTATCGTTGGAAAAAGTTTCTGTTAGCGAATCCGAATTAAAATCCGAACTACAAAGCTTACAGAGAGCTTTATTGGACACTACATCGGCGTCGCAAACCGGTGCTGAAAGACTTAAACAGGTAAAACTATCTAAACACATTATGTTAACTCCTTATTTAACTTTACGAATTATATTGTATCTATAATATTTTATCCTTTAATCATAATTTGCTACCCCAACCAACTAATGAACAATGTCTAGTCATTTTATAAAGCTATATCCTATTTATAATAGAAAAGATATTTAAAACAATAAAAAACAACCAAATCACAAATCTAACCAAATGGTAATGGTACCTCAGGGTGATTGTCATTTGTGTCATCAACTTGTCAGTTAGTGATGAGCGATATTTCATGAACTGTTACTTTTCACTTATATAAACAAATGTGTCAGTCACAGTTCCTATTAGCATATCTAAAGCGTGACATGATCACAACCAGTGACAACAATGCATTGAATTAATGAATCTAAATCAAACATAATATAATTATCCTTCACCTTCATCTCCCTCATTCGACAACAAAATTGAATACGTAAATAAGTAACAGGAATTTGAAAACGTTTTTTTTAGCTTAGTGGGGAAATATCTAGTCATTTTAAAAAGCTATATCTTACTATTTATAATAGAAAGGATATTTAAAACAATAAAAAACAACCCGACCACAAATCTAACCAAATGGTACCTTAGGGCGAATGTCATTTGTGTCAACTTGTCAGTTAGTGATGAGCGATATTTCTTTAACGGTTACTATTTCACTTATATAAACAAATCTGTCAGTCACAGTTCCTAATAGCATATCTAAAGCGTGACATGATCACAACCAGTGACAAAGACAATGCATTGAATTAATGAATCTAAATCGAATATAATCTCCTTGACCTTCATCTTCCTCATTCGAAAACAAAATTGAAGTCGAAAATAAGGGACAGAAATTTGAAAACGTTTCATTAGCTTAGTAGGGAAATTTGAGATTACAATAAAATACATACTGATACCATCGTCTATGATACCGATGAATATAGATACGCATAATCGATATACAATCACGATATTTTATCATTTCACGTGTTTGAAAAATCTAGATATCGCTCATCACTAACAATGGTATAAAGAAACTGGTTTGCGGTTTATCGGTCCCGAAAGTAACTAAAAAGTACTGGTTGCTGAAAATCCTGCTAGATTTGGAATACGCTTTCCCGAAATATGATTCATGAACTGTCAAATAAGTAGATTTTTATTATTTGTTGTATTCGACCATAGTAGAGAAAAACAGGATTTTAACCCATGTAATTATCAGGAAAAAACTAACCTAACTAACGACAGCTTATTATGGTCAAAAGTTAGTTAAAAATAAGTAATTTTTGAATAAGAAAATTATAGCTTACCTTGATTACCGCCTGCAACCTTGTAGTCATCATCTAAAGACTTTTCATCAGAACTTGACAAAAGAACGTGGTGAAACACAAAAGCAGCCCGATTGTTCATGTTTAAAAACAACTATATTTTCGTTTCGTACTTTTTTTACCGGTTTTGTGTCCCGAATACAACTAGATTTTGCAGTTTCATTCTGATTCTAACAACCGAAGCCGGTTAATCATAGCATACTTTGGGAAAAGAGGTTGTCAAAGCTTCTTCTTTTTTAATACAATGCTCCTGACACCTCAACTAGTTGTGTCTAAGATTACGATGCCAGTGTATTTATGTATATTTCCCAATGTATTATATATGTTCTACCAATAAAAATTTACTATATATTCCATATTATTGACAAGTAACATTTCAGCTCAATTATAACATATTTCTTTTAGTTGCAAAAACAACTTGCTAACAGCGAAAACGAACGTCGCGTTATAACGGAACGATTTGAATCGACCCAACAAACCTTGGCTGAAATGCGTAGAAACAACCAAGTATTACAAGACCAAGTATCTAGACTTAATAACGAATTAGCCAATAACGAAGTCCAAAGATCTGGTTTGGAATCTCAATTGAGGCTCGCTCAGTGGCCAACAGAAACCGGAGTCTGTTCACATCACGAAGAAGAACTCAAGACGCAATTACATTCTGTACAAAGGGAGAGGAATGATCTGAGAACTAAAATTGAATCTCTCAACAACAAGGTAAGAAAAATGTCCTTATACACCATTGAGTTGGGTTAAAAGAGAGTCAATTATTTCCATGAATTGTTCGATATCCTCTGTTAACTTTTTATGCATTTTAAAACGATCTATCAATTGTTAGGTACGACAACTTGAGACTGAAAATCGTAGTCTTGAAAGACAAGCTACAAAAGGTGCTTCAGCCATACGCAGCAAATCCTACGAGCGCGAACGACCAGAAAAATACGAATCAGAATCGATGGTTAGTGAAAACAGAGATCTGAGACTCAGAATATCACAACTCGAAGCCGATCTATCGGAAAAAGAAGCCGAAATCAGTCGAATTAAAAATCAGAGACACACCACTTTGGATTCTAAATTCGATAGAGCCGAAATTGAGCGATATAGAGCAGCTCAACTTCAAGCCGAGAGACTTTTAGAAGCTAGAGAACAAAGTCATCGACAACAGGTTGCTAGGTTAGAAAATCAGGTAATGTTAATTACATTTTACTACCTGCAGTTCGTGTATTAATCAATCTTTGTTATATGTAATTCCAGATAACTCTTCTACGCGACCAACTTAATCAAGAAATCAAACGACGACAACAATACGTCATGAGAAGCAGTAAAGCTGGCAGAGAGATGCAGCAGCTGCGACAAGCTTTAGGCGATTCTTTGCGAACTGTTTCGCAAGATCCATCGCTCGACGCCCTTCTTTTGGAGCACGAGGCAAGAAAATTAGACAACACTTTATCGAACACTGCCAGTTTGCCTCCAGCATTAGGTTTACCGTCTTCCTCGTATAGGAGGTCGACCACACCTCAACCAAAGTAGCGCAGTACGTAGAAAGTCGATAAAGATCGGTACAATTTTTTTATAGCGTCATTCACAAGTCTCTAACTATTACAAAGTAGCTCTGTCAAGTCCAATGTAATTGACGTGAAACTTTTATACTATAGATTAATTAGGTTAACTGGAATCGCTGAAACCCACCATCAGCTCAGGCGATGGTATGAAAGTTCGATTGCGATATCAATTTTAACTCAATTAAGCTCATATCTGTGAGTGTTGATAAATGAAACAAATATATTGATCACACTTTTGACAAATGACATTTGGTGTACGCGCAGTCTAAGGTCAGTGTGGCCAACAAAAATTGGTTTTGTCTGACAAGAATGACAGTTAAGATCTACCATTCAAAAAATGAGATTTTGCATGTTTTTTATCATTGCGAACATCTATATTGCCTTATTGAAATAATAAATACACCCCCAAAGCGTATATCTTGAAATTTAAAATGACTTTTTAGCTGAATACTCAACATATCGGTGGCCAATATAATTCTAAGAACTTTTGGCATGTCACCATTTCATTTCTGTTATCTGTCACTAGTTATGTCAGATGTCAGTGGAAAAGTAATTAGAAGAATAGAGATACAACTAACTAGAAATGCTACAAAAATCTAATCGAAAATGGATATACACAATTAAACGAATATCAACAATAATAAATATAACTGACATTTGACATAACTAGTGACAGAATAACAGAAATGAAATGGTGACTTGTTAAAAGTTCCTAGACTTATCGGCCTCTGATATGTTGAGTATTCAGCTAAAAAGTCAATTTAAATTTCAAGATATACGCTTCGGGGGTGTATTCATTATTTTAATAAAGCAATATAGATGTTCGCAATGATAAAAAACATGCAAAAATCTTATGTTTTGAATGGTAGACCTTAACTGTCATTCTTATAAAAAAAAACAATTTTTGTTGGCCACACTGACCTTAGACTGAGCTCCTCAATTCTGACAGATCTGTGAAACCTAATTTTGAAAGTTATAGAAAAAAAAAAATTGTAGTGACGAATTTTAAAATTTTATCATCTCTAGACGAATTATTGTTACTTCGATACATTTGTACCTAAATTATTTTCAGTTCCGTGTGATTTATCTAAAATTAGGTAGAAGTGCACCAAAGACTATTATCATCATTCAACGGTATTTAATTCGGATATGTTTTAAATAAATTGAATTGTAATAGTGCATTTATAATAATTACTTTTATCACTGCCATTTTATATAGATACTCCTAATTTTATAATAATAATAACGGTAAATTACATTATTATCATCATCTCACTTAGTTAATTGTTTTATGGTTATTTATTTTATATTTTATCAGTGTACTTATATATTGTACTCCGTCCATTTTTTATAAAAAGAAATATAATCTAGATGAATTGTGCTTCAAAATAAAAATAATTCAAAACACTATAATTATTGTACTTTTATACTTTACCATCTTTTATACTTTACCTAGTTCCTGCATTTCGATAAATTATACAAATCGCGTAATTTCTTATGGAACCTTCCTGGATTACATAAGTACGACAGGGAAAATATGAGAAAAACAGCTTGAAAGAGAGAGAAAGTATAACTGTGCGCGCGCATCGGAGGCGTGTACCCTATTCTAGGGGATGGCCTAATGTTTATTGTCCGTTCTGAATACAACCTACTAGTGAATTCTCTTTCTTTGTAAAGGACAATCAACATTCGACCATCCCCTAGACCTGGGTACACGCCTCCGATGCGCGCGCACAGTTATACTTTCTCTCTCTTTCAAGGTCTGAATACCACCTACTAGTGAATTCTCTTTCTCTCTGTAAAGGACAATCAACACTCGACCATCCCCTAGAACTGTGTACACGCCTCCGATGCGCGCACACTGTTATACTTTCTCTCTCTTTCAAGGTGTTTTTCTCATATTTTCCTTGTCGCACTTGTGTAATCCAGAAAGGTTCCATAAGAAATTACGCGATCTGTACATATACACTTAAACTGAGTTTAGGTGTTTCTAAAAATGTTAAGAAAGAAAAAATCTAGTCAATATTCAAATCATTTCGATTATTAATCAATATCTAAAACATTTTCCGATTCAATATCCGAATCACTTTTCTCCTCTTCGCTCTCCACTTCCATTTTAAGTTCGTTGTTCTTCTTATTTATTTGTTCACCCAAAGTTGCCACGTATTGTAAAGTGTATTTGTTATAATCACAACTGAAAATTAACAAAGTTACTCATCGTATTGAATGGAAAGTGTATTAAACGTACATTTTATATATTTGTTGGTTTTTCCTGACCAAACTTTTTTCCAACGCCAATAATGTCGGTAGACATTTTTGGGCGTTGATTTTAGGTCCGTGTAAGGTTAAAATTTGCTGTACCCAACAAAGGTAGTACTCCAAATGTCTGGAATTCTCTAAGAACGTCGCTATTATTAGTAATAATCTTTGTATGTATTTTTCTTCTAAATCTCTCACCAATAATTCGACTAAAATTGGAAAAAAATTAGTAACGAAGCCAGTGAACGTACGAGGGGAGTAGGAACATTTTCCAAAATAAATAATATTAATATTAAATTACATAAACTGTCAGTTTACCTCATAAAATAGTAATTATATATGCATTAGAAAAATTAGGTACTTACCGTCTTTCAGTGGAATACTTTCAACAACTTCTTGAATCAAATTTACCTCATTCAATTTCAGAGACATCATCAAAGCTGAAATATAAATTCAGCAAGTAATCAACCATTTTAAGCTATTACTAGTTCTATTTTTTTTTAGATTGAATAGAGCAGTTCAGTCCAAGGTCATTGTGGCCATGATAAAAAGCATGCAAAAATCTTATGTTTTGAATGGTAGACCTCAACTGTCATTCTTGTCAGAAAAAACCACTTTTTGTTGGCCAGACTGAACTCCTCTATTGCATTTCAACAGAAAAAGAAGAAGCTTACCGTTACTGAAATCTTCTTCTTGAATAGCCTTCTTTATAGCTACTGGCGTAATTCCAATTTGTAAATCCCAGGGATCAAATACGAAAGAACTGTTTAAACCGTACATCATCAATCCTTCGGTAGTAGCGGCCGCCCACGATTGCCCGGTAGGTGAAAATTGTAAAGAAAACACCCTAACTTCCGGTTTGATACTTCTCGCCGCCATGTCACCTTTACGGACACCGGGTAATTTTATAGCAACGCTTCCACCCTCTCTGTCTTCCCGTTCTTCTATTAACGCTATGTTGTCGAATTCTGTTAGTTTTCTGCGGTTTATGAAATCCTAAAATTTCAATTTATCAAAAACTCTAGCTATACCTACGTGCAAAGATATTATATACTCACGTCTACAGCGTCCAACGATCTATTTTGTGTAATTTCAAACTTTTTAAGTATCAAAGCCTCTTTTACGTTATAGATGCAAACATTTTTTGATTGTCCACCAGCTATTAAGGACTCTCCATCTGCAGACCAACACAAACAAGTGAAAGACCTAAAAAAGAAGATTAATAACCAAGTGTACAGATGGCACTTAATACTAACCTTCAAAAGTTACTAGTTAAATGATTGAAGATATTTTTTAAATACTGTAGGTATCTTTAAGGGAAGACAACACTATTATCTTTTATGTATTGCCTATAGGTACGCTCGGTATGACATATGACACTAATACTATTGTCCTACTCTCACCCTAACACAATAAAACCAAAAAATATCATTCTGCGCTTAACCCAGAGAAGCCCTACAATACTCACTTGGCTTCTAGATTCTTTTTGGCTGTTATCAAATCAACTTCCGATCTTCCACTTCCCAAATCATTCCTTCCTTCAATCGAAGAAGTTTGTAATGAAGTTTTAACATTAAAAACTGTAATTTGACCATTCAATGTAGCAACTGCAACTTCTTGTCCGTCTGGCTTGAAAGCAATACACATTCCATCTGAAGATAAATCGATAGTTTCATGAGCTGATCCTTTTTCTATAGCGTCCCAAATTTTCATGGTTTTGTCCCAGGATACTGAGACCATAACGGTGCTTGTTAGTGTTGGACTGAACGCTAAACTTGACTGTAATAAAATTACGATTTAAAAATTTAAGATGCTTCAAATGTCAAATACTTACCACAGGTCCTTCGTGTCCAGCAAGCATTTCTAATAACCTTCCAGTTTTTACAGACCATAAGTAGATTTCAAAAATATCTTGGCCACCGGCCGCTACAAATTCTCCACTGCTGTCTACTGCTACACAAGAAAACTGCACTGGTCGGGTAGATGTGAAAGTTTTGAAGTTGCGGTATCTGGAACAATTCGTTACATTACATTGTAGAATATCCAATGTTTTTTTAATTATTTCTTACCTGATTATATCAAATGCTCGGACAGTACTATCCAAAGACGAAGACACTAAAAATTTTTTGTTACCACTAAAAGCAACTGCTGTAACGGCATTTGTGTGCTCATGAAAAGTAACAAAACAAAATCCCGAATGTATATTCCATAACTTTATTTTACCGTCTTCTCCCCCTGTAGCTAATAATTGACCATCAGTTGAGTATGTTACACACGACATGTTATTCGAGTGACCTTGTTGCTTCATCACATATGTTTCACCTGTAAATTTGATGTTGGGTTATTGTGAAAAGGTCATAAAATATATATTTACTTTGCCATTCCCAGACCAATAGTTGTCCCAATCCGCTGCATCCTAATGCTATCCAATCCCCTGTATTATTCAGAGCTATTGAGCTGATTTTTTGCTCAGATATACTGAGAGAGTGGATTATATTGACATCGGGTAATTCGTGGATGAAAAAAGCACCAGTGGAGTAGCCTAAAACAATTTTATGCAATCAAACTTTTTTAACAAATTTCTCATTTAAATAAGTACCTGTTATTAGAATTCTAGATTTTTTGTGATATGCAGCAGATGTAAGAATTGCTTCTCTATTTTCTTTCCTTACTTCGTCTGCTAAATAATGTCTTCCTAACCTTTTATAAAACAATTTGCTAACTTCTTTTGACTCTTCGTTATTTACATCCATATCTTTTAAGGATTTGGTAATTTCTTCTTCGGATCTTTCCAAGCTTTTTGTTACATCAATGTCATCTTCATCAGATTCATTAATTTCCTATGAATGAGGTGAATAAATAGATCAAATATTTATGAAAAATCTAGCATACCTTCTTCTTTTTTAAAGGTATTAGATCCCTTTCAACTAATTGTTCTGGATCTATACTACATTCCCAAATACACATTTGACCATTTCTACTGATAGTGGTTATATCATAATTACTTTTTTCAAAAAAACAACCAACTATTCCTTCTGTATGGTTACCTAAGGAACATATACGGAAATTGGCCCATCTAAAAAGTATAAAATGTATAATCATGCAAATGCCATTTAAAATAGATTCTCACTTGTCAAGTGGATATAACTTTGTAGCCATGTCTTTAGATCCTACTGCTAGAATACGAGAATCAAAAGACCAGTCTAGACATGTTGTTTCATCATATGCACCATGGAATACTCTTTCCATATAAAAAGCATTATATTCTCCAGAATAAGGGCCTGGAGCCTTAAAAACAAATACTAAACTTTCATTAAATATCAAATTGAACGATTAATGGTATATTTACCATTATTTTCTTTGCATACAGCAAAATGTTTTCCATCCGGACTAAACTTGACTGCTCTTACTTTCCTCTTAAATCTATATTTATGAATAACAGTTTGTGATACTAAACTGATTAAATGTGCTTCTCCCTCTTCATTTACTGCTATTAATATACAACCATTAGGGCTCAAGTCTAAAGCTGTATAGTTGTATCTACTTTCAATTGGTAGTGTAATTGATTTGTTACTAAAAATAATTATTTTCAAATAACAATTCAGAATTAAACATAATGCAAAACTTTATAGTTTCATATTCATAATATTTATAACACCTTACAAATTTGAAAATTACTTTTATCTTTGATGTCTATTGATAACAGGATTTACTAAAATGACAATCATTAACAAGAAACTGTAATTAAGTGAATAAAACCTACTTCTTAAGATCGAATATTGATATACGATTTCCAACTGGACTTATTACAGAGTTTCCATCAGGAGTAAATAGCAAGTCTCCCTTTCTGTAGACTGTTCCCAACAGGTTTTGAAACTGAAAAAAGAAATTACATGAATAAGACTTTGCACATTTTATAATTTTAATTATATTACTTTATAATGGAATTTCATCGTTGTACAATATGTAATATTTATAAAATAAACATTTTCTTCACGAGGTTTTTATTAATAGTTTATATAGGTTATGATTTGATTTTACTCTTCTTTTTTTGTCCCTTTCCGTAAAACTAGTCGTTGTATTTCAAGAAAGGCCTATTCATAGAGATCTATGGGCCTATTTAAATTCTTCTTTTCGAAAACGTAGTTTATTTTAATTGTCATATGTCATATGACAGTTCTTTGTAGACTATCTGAAAAAATACCAAATTTGTCGAAAATTTAAAACACAAGAAAATGGCTAGTATTCAAAAAAAGAAAACAGATAAAGGGCAAACCCCCGAAGAAATACTAGCCGGCTTTCAAAATTTAAGGGCAGAACAGAGAGCATTAACTGGAAAACTCTCAGAATTTGAGTTAGACTTGAATGAACACAGGTGAGCGCCTCATGTGCTTTATTTTTAATAAAACGAAATTGAACACTACGTAATCGATGCCGTTTGATTAGATTTATCATAAAGATTAATTAAATATATCATCATGGTAATTTATTCATTTATGGTAATGTGTATAACCTCACTACTAATTTTAGGATGGTAATCGAAACTTTAAAAAATGTGAATGAAGATCGAAAATGCTTCAGATTGATCGGTGGTATATTAACCGAAAGGAAAGTTAAAGATGTGCTACCAGTATTGACAACAAATCAAGAAAAATTGAAAGAATTTATTGAAAAGCTTCATGAACAAATTAGTAAAAAAGGACAAGAAATTAACGAATATAGGGAAAAACATAATATAACATTTAGGGGACTAGATAACCCTAAACAAGAACCTGAACCAGTGACTTCATCAGAACCCAGGGGGAATGTGTTGGTGTCCTAAATGTCAATAAATGCGTTAACTTTTTTATTTATTGTTTTTGAATATTTAACTTGAGGAAAGAGATTCTTAAGTTGCCAATTTTTTTTTTCAATTATTGTTTCAAAGTTTAACAAAATGCTAATTAATTGGAGAATCTCATCAATATTTTTAATTAAAAACACCTTCATAAAGAACAAAGTAAAACATTGGAATTATTTTACAGAATGTATTAAAAATACAATAATATTTTTGAACCTGTATTTTTTTAGCTGTTTATCATCTCTTTACATAATCACTATCTTTATCAGCAAGCAATCAATTTATAACTTTATTTTTCTAAATCTTGATTGATTATATTTTGGCAGGTTCTATTCTATACTGCAAAATATTTTGTCCTCTTGCAGTATTGTTGAGCTATTAGCATTTTTGGATAAATGTTACAAATGCTTATTAATTTTTGAGTGAATATATTACAGAACAATTTCATGTACAGTTGATTCAATGACTGAAAATACCCAACCTTCATCCTAACTGTCAGTTGTGTTAGTAGCAGTTATAATAGATCAGTAGCCAATGAAACATGTAGGCTTCATTATTTTAAATGGAAGCAATTTTCACCATTTAGTATAATGTGAAAAACAAGGCTATTGCTTCCATTTAAAATAATGAAGCCCACATTTGTCATGGACTTCCAGTCTTTAAGTGACTTGTCTTACGAAATTAAATAAATGATCGAACTTCTGAGCTCCATTCTTTATTGTTATGAATGGGTTCATTTACAAATTTTTTTTATTTCACCGTTAGGAAACATTAAACAGCGCTCCTCTCCGACTTTCAGGTTTCGGTTAGATTACTACTTAGCTAGTAACAATAGGTATTCTGCTTGCTTATATGCTTATTATTTATTATACGTTTTAGCAAACTTTAAACAACGTTATGTTTGAGAAATAAGAACGTTTAGAAATAATTTAAACTATTTGACACAATGGACCAGAACCAAAGTAAAAAAAGCTATAAATATTGCGGGGTTCCAGAATGTAAAAGTACTATGAATAAAACATGCAACAAAACATTTATTTCTATTAATAAGAATGCAAAAAAATGGGAGGGCAGAAAAGCATAAAAAGACTCAAAGCATTCACTGATAAGTCAACATTTTGTTTGTGTATTTTTAGGATTTCATTTTTCTTCAATCAGAATCGTTATAGATTACCTTATAAAATACGTTGTGAATCCATATTGAGAGGGTTATTGAAAACCACACGCTTGTATTAATCTAAATTTATTAAAAAAAGTAGATAATGTTGTGGTGTTATTAATGTTCAAAATTATTTAATAAAATAATGGGTCAGTTCTTCACAAATTAAATTTTATCAAATACTGCTTTTTTCCAATAAACGGGTAATCTTTTTCAGTAGATCATCAATAAAACTGTCGTATATTATATGCTTTAAAAGAAATTATTTTATTTGATTCAAAGTCCGGATCAGCTCTAACAAATATCGCTTTTTTACCAGTGAGGTGCATGTACATTTGGAACCAATATTACCTGCTTCATCCAAAATGAGTTTTTCTTGTTTTTTTCAACATTGGTGATTTAATTTCCACCACCTATTCATCATAAATAGCATTTGGAGAAGCTCCTTTAATTGGGCAATTTGCAGTTGAAAAAATTGCAATTTTTTACTGACTAATTTGTAGCGCTATCTCCGTAACTTTGTCCACCAGACCAGGAATAAAATAAAATATCACCCTGTATATCATTTGAGAGAACATGTATTTATGAAATTATTGAAATTTTTAATCATTCTGGCCGGAAAACAGCCAAAAACGATGTGTCACATAGGATAAAATTATAATTTAATAAACTCGTTTTTTATTAAAAAACTTCATAATCATTAGCAAGAAGATTTAATGAGTCTGCTTTTTTAAAATTAGGTCCACACATTTTATTTTATTCACACAAAATTTTGCGAGTAATTCAAATTAAATCAATTCTACGCGAGGCACGTTACAGTCAGAAGCGTAATGTTAGTGCACATTAACTTTCATATGCGGTGACGTCATAGTCTTCGCCCCGCTACGGTATGCTTGTTTAATTGGTTGTATCAGGAGAACGACATATTCTATTGACATGAAATTTTCAGCATCATATTTTTATCCTTAGTACTTTATTTTACGACAGTTGAAAATTATTTAAAAATTTTAGTAAACGAGCCCATTGTCAAGAAAAAAAAAATGCTAATACCATTCTGATACTGAGTTGGGAGCATAAACCACTTCTATGATTGGGTAAAAAAATACATTTTTAAAGCTGTATATTATTATTTTTTATAAAAAATATTTCGATTTAAATTAAGATATGTATAAATATTTTTAAAATAATTGACAAAACATTTCAAATGGTCGGATTCTCAAATCTTCAATTAGAATCTTATGAGTTACTACAAATAAGAAAACATCTTTTATAATTCATAGAATATTAAAGGACAGGGATATAAATGGAAGACACTGCAATACTTAAAAGACCCGAAAACCACAAGGATTGGCAAAAACCACGTTGGAAAGAAACCAGGAAATAGAAAGGATGAAGGACCAAAAATTACAAACATTACAACAATGTTGGATTACTTTAAAGCTATGTGACAGTCCGCATATTCACTTTAAAAGCAATCTCTACCAAATTTTGAGGAATCCCATCTTGATAACACACATACATTTCCTTGGGATGGGGCACATAGAACAGTCTCCTAAAAATAAAATATTTCAAAGATATTCTTAAGCAGTGAATCATTCATTCAAATTTGACAGATGTCAATGAAACAACCGCACTAATAAAAAAATTGTGGCTAAAATCGGAACTAAGCGAATAAGTCATTGAAATTTGACAGATGTCAATAAAAAAATCGACAAGTTGTTAAGAAAATTTATGTTTCATTTGAAATACTAAATGAATCAACTTACCCCAACACCCAGTATCTAATTTTGTTTTTTTTGTCTTGTTCATCAAGAAACGGACATTCGAATAATATGCCGTGTTCTCTTATTGCTATCAAGCTTTTATTCATGACCGATTTTGCTATATCTTGAGCAGGAATGTTCTACGAATATAAAGAGTCAATTTAAAAATTAGTTTTAAGTACAATTCAAGCACTTACCTTAAATTTTAAGGTATTTTGAAACAACGAATGGATTCTGAGACAGCTTTTCCTAAATTTATTAATAATAAAGTTGTAAGTACGTGATGGATTTCGAGTTTCTGGAGGACACAACAAAATTCCTTCGGTGATATCTAATTGTACGAAGTGATATAGTATATTTTCGTTTCCGGTGGTTAATTGTACCGGTTGAAATTCTTCTATTTCTGAAAGGATGTACTGACGTATTTCAGACACATCAAAACTTGCTATACTTACATGACTCCCTTCCTAAAAATGAAGTTAAAAAATGACAACAGAAAAACAACTGTATACAGATTGCGAGAAACCTTATCGAACCGTGCTGATTACACAAGTACGACAAGGAAAATATTAGAAAAACAGCTTGAAAGAGAGAGAAAAAATAATTGTACGCGCTTATCGAGGCGTGTACTTAGACTAACGTCTAGATGGTCACGCACCATGGCTTCCCGAAGATGAACGATAGGCGCCAACGTTGTCAAATTTAGTAGTAACATAAATATATTGAAGTAAATATCAGAAAAAAAGAAATAGAAAACTAAAAAAAAAGAAAACCCAGGCCCAAACCCGGTTGATCAAAGTGTAACTATGTATGAAAATATCAGAAAATAAGAAATAGAAAACTAAAAAAAACAGGTCCTAACCGGGTTTCGAACCTACGACCTCTGAGTTGTAAGCTCAGTACCCTACCAACTGTGCCAATCTGCTCACATTCAGTCACATCAAATAGAAGGTTAAAGGCTGCTTGGACGCATGCGCACCTCAACTACTAAATTTGGGGAGTACCGTGATTCAATAAATGAAATCTGACAACGTTGGTGCCTAGTCGGGTAAATAAGCTCTCGTTCGGCTGCGTGACCACCTAGACGCCAGTCGTAATTAGTTCCAGAGGTGAATAGGTGTAGCTACCTACTTACAGTTGGCAGAAGCAAACGTGAGCCCTGGTGGGCGTGTTCATGTCGCTGTAGTTGTATTTTTGTAGTAACAATTCGATATTGTGAATCGATAACCAAATATCGATACCATAAATGTCAACTGTCAAGAGATATGTAAACAAAGTCGAACTTGCTGAAAATGTAACTCTAAATATTAATAAAAAATTTATATTGGACCAAAACTAAAACTACCGTTTGCCCTAAATGTCTATATTTTCAAATTACATGACTGTATTAATGTCATGAAAAAGAAGGGTCAAGTTTCTATTGAAAGCAACAAAATATGAACTGGTTATAGTCCAGTGTTGCCGATGCAAAAATGGAAATTACCCGAAATTACTATTCAAATTATCAGAATTTGTCAAAATTACCAAAAGGACACATTGGTTATCTTAATAAAGTCTTCGTCCCCAGTCAATATGAAAAATCCCCAAAAACAATAGCCATTTTATATATCCCTCCTACAGAATATTCGAAAAACTATTGGATCTAAATTAGTGAAATTGTCTAAAAATCGGATAATATCCTAGCATTGACAAAACTGATACAGAATGAATGGAATGATGTATGTTGATGAAAACACTCGGTCATATTATTTCGATTATATTTAACAATTACTAATGGACAATCGTTAACATTGGCTCTTGATTGGCTGCTTGCGATGACCTTATTTTAGTTCGCATATTTTCCGGGGATCATGTTTGGTTCTGACAACTGTATTTTATTTTTTCAATTCAATTTATTAATAAAAGGGATTTTTAGTTTATTAATTATGGTTCTCTCAAGAAATACTGTTTTATTTTCAAGTTACAATGGCTAAAATAATATCCTTTTGTAGTTAGAAATTAATTGTCAACTTGGTCAGAAACGATCAAGTTGACAAAAATGAATTTTAAGATGTACAGGTTACGTAATAATAGGGATGTAAAATGACAGTCATTTATTTACGTGACTCGTGACTAGTCATTTATGGTCATTTCTGCGGCATTTATACGTCATTTATGGTCATTTATCATTATTTCAACTGCTTCACCTTAAATGAAGGATATTATATTTATAAAAATATTATATGGTCATTTATACGTCATTTATCATTATTTCAATTGCTTCACCTTAAATAAAGGATATCTTCTGTAAGTTCCTTGTGGCATTACTTATTCTTTTAGGAATCAAACCACAATAATGTTTTTTATTTTTTATTTCGACGTTTCGGTAGCGTTCCAGCTACCGTTGTCAAGATTAACTAGTAATAAAATTGATAAAAAAATTTTTGGTCCCTATCTGACACAACGAAAAAATATGATAGATAGGGACCAACAGCACGGTTCGATAAGCTTTTTCGCAATCTGTATATATAGTTTGGTATTTATAAACTTACCCCATACTCATCAGTATCTGATTCTTCTTCATTCGAATCGTATTTATCTTTCCTAAAATTTTTTCTTGAATCATCACTAATTTCACTATAACCTCCTTGACTTCCAGAACCTTCAGACTGCCCGTCATACGAATCATCGTGTAAGGAATTGGAAGAATTAGAAGGAGCAATGAAGTTTGTATCTGTACTTCTTTTTTTCAAAATAGAAGTTACTTCATTCTTTTTCGGTAAAGTAGAAGGGTCCTGGAACATTTTCTATAAATAAAAAAAAGGACAAAACCACCACACTGTGCGCGATTTTACCTTCACCAGAGTTCCTCCTTTGGAAAAATTTAAATTAATAAAATCCCCCTTTCTCCTATTATTTTGAGGAAGAGGTCTGGCGATTTGAGGATTCGGATCTAGCGATAGTAGCCGTTCGGCCAATTCTCCTAAACCTAGTTCTTGTATATGAGCCAAAGTGGCTTGGGCTTCTTCAACATAAAAAGCATCCGGTCCCATATTTTCTTCAGATGGTTCTGTACAACCTCCCGCTTCCATAATTACTGACAACAAATCCTACAAATTCAATTTTCTTGAAAACTGTTATAAACTTAATAATAGTCATGTTATACTTTTCCACTTTCCACAACTAGCAAGTATCTTCTGCTTTTGGAATTTTTTACATCACCCTTACATGAAAAGGGAAACACTTCTTTCCAAAGTACAAGTGATTTTACAGGCTCTGTTCTAGATAAATGGAACAGCCCTTGTTGTTTACAAAAGCAATACACATCTAAAAGATCCTCGTGTATGAAATGTGATGCAAGCAAATAACCCGAGTGAAAAAGAGCACTTCCCAACACAGTAAACAGTCTTTGACAATCTAGCGGTTCTTCATTCTTGAAGAAGAAATTTGAATTAAACACAATCTTAATTTTTTTTATTTATTCACTTACCCAATCCCTGTAATCACTAGCTTCCAATTCAGATAAGGCATCATCGATTTGAAGCTGTGCTTCATCAGATAAACACAACGTAGGAGCTACAGGCATGATGTCCTCAAACTGAAAAGGACTGACTTCTTTAGCTTTCGAGTCTAAATTGTCCAAAGCGATAAATTGTTGAGCAGTATTCCATAAACCACTGCTTAGAGTCCTGGCAAAAAATTTTGAAAAAAAATAATCCACTTGTGGAAGATATTTATCTGTTGTAAAACATTTATCTATTGATTCATACGAGAATTCAAGTAATCTTATAATTTCACTGTTAAGTAATATAATCTCTTGTTTTGACACTCTGTTATCAGGCAACATGAGAAGAAGCAGTTTTTTATCGTAATTAGTGAAGACAATATTGGTCAACTGACCGTTGCATCTTATTGTGGTTACCCGTGGTCTACTTTTTGTTAGATCATAGAGTAAGTGATTTACTGTTATAAACATTCCTCGTGAAGTGGCTAATATGTTTTTTTGTAATGGTTTTGGAAAGCAGTAAGTTACATCTTCGTTGTGTTGATTACTTTCACTCAAATTTTCAGTATTTATGTATAAAATTCCAATGGGATGTTTACATAATGTTTGCAGAAGAGCTTGTTCTTCATCTGACTTAGAATTGAGCAGTTCTCTAACAAAATCTGATTCAATATTAAGCTCATTTATTGGGGGATCTTTTGTAACTTCTATTCCAGCTACCCTTTGCAGCTTCAATAATACTTCATTACGATTGATGAATTTTTGTAGAATATCATCTAAATTTTGTACATTAACTTCTATGTTGTTGATGCTTTTCAGCCAGTCACCTATTTTTATATTCCTTTCCTGTTTTGCTTTACTGTCATATGAAAATCCTGCAATCATAACCCGATTTCCATCAGATAATGAGCTTACTATAAGTCCTAATAATGATTCAGCTAGAGATGTATCACTACTCAGGTTATGTCTATTTTCTGCATCAATATCTAACATTACCTCTTTTTCTTCACCTTCATGCAACTCCTATTAAGAAATGTAGCTATTTAACAAAGAAGTCTTGAAAATAACCTTGGTATTTACCTGAAATTTAACTTTAGATGTGTTATTATCACACACATCTATAAATTTGATATTCTTCTTACTTTTCCTTTTACTATCTCGTCTTCTTAAAAGTCTTAAAAACTTTCCTCTTGTACTGCGTCTCAAATTTGTTCTAGAAAGTGGTTCTGAAACTGTAGTCTTATTCACCTTAGTATCTTTATTTTGTACCACATA